>JAQNCA010000008.1:5930999-5942500 GCA_029783725.1 Acanthurus tractus
ATGCTTTGTAAATCTGTGGGAGAATATGAGTCAGACTACTTCTGAGTTTTTATGCTTTTGTGGACAGTTTAAAATGTGCCAAACAAAGACAGAATTCAGGGTTAAACACTGTTAAAATCATAAATGTAGAGAGATAAATTTTAAAGGTAAGTTTGATAAGTGCTGTGAACATTTCTGCTCATGACCTCGTATTTCCACAACTCCATCTACAGCTTCCTCTCAGTGATGCTACATGTAAGAAATCAGAGATACTGTATTTAACTCCTGTGTGTTTGTGTGACACAGCAGTAAGAAAAGTGCCGAGAAGACAGGCAGAAAGTCAGACAACAATAAAGTCAGCACAGTGGCAGAAGAGTCAGCATCCTCGATGGAGAAAGAAACGCAGGGAGAAAGTCAGCATGTCAGAGACAGAGAGTCAGTGAATTGGTCAGCGAGCCATTTTAACTGAATTATCATTTAAGTCGTAATAGGAGACGTGAGGGCAGCATGCAGGACAGTCTGCTGACAGCAGTCTTGTGATGGTGTGAGCCAAGCGGGCTCAGACTGAATAAGCTGTTTACCAGTTGATTAATTACACAACACACAACCAAAAGCCTGGAAAAAAAAAATCTCCCCTAGGTTCAGTATTCAGTATTTACAAAGTATTTTCTTTTACTTGTAATGTTTCCATGCAGTACAGGATGATATTTTGTATGCCGAATTAATGAGTAGGCTATGAGAAGTCATTCGTGTCATTAAGCGTTTATGACTTTTCACAGTCTTTGAAATTTGTGTGTTTGTCATAAAATAAAAGATTGTATGAATAGAGTTTGGTGCAAAATAGAGAAATGACTCCTAATAGGTTAAAAGTTCTCTTTTATATATTCATATTTTATATTATATATATTAAAGTAAGTGATCTGCACATTTGTTCTTTTAATCACAAATGTGTTCTTTACAGGCAATTTTTAAAAAAACTCCAATGTTATTTAACTTAAATCTTGCCTGTATAAATTATTTCAGACCTGCTGTTATATATAGATTATATAGATTAGATATATAGATTTTGATGTAGGTGCGGACAGAGGTCATGTGGTAAACCTGCTGATGGTAAAAATTGACAGGGATGTTTTGTGTGTTGGCTGAAGGATGTCAGTGGACAGATGGTGTTCTTTAATCCTGTCTGTGCTTTTTCCTCCCATCCTCCATCCCTACAGTATTACATCAACCTCATATTTCCTGCCTCTATATTCCTCTGAACATAGAAAGACACATATAGAGACATTTCTTCTTTCTTTCTTTGTCCCTATGTTGTCTTCACATCTCTGACTCTATATGGCTGATTAGAAACCTCTGCTGCAGTAACTCAATCTTGACAGTAGAAGGGAATATTGTGCTGCTTTATGACCCAAAAGTTGTCGCACATGTTTATATGGACAAACACAGCCATCTGTCACCCGGAACATGTTTATGCATATTTACATAACTGCTGTGCAAACCTTCAAATATCAATTGCAAAATGTGAGCATGACAAATTTGGCAAGCAATAATTCTTTCAAGAGAGACAAAGCTTTTGTTTTTGTTTTTTAAGCATCCGATAAGGAAACCTGTTTATCCTACAGTCTCAACCATGTCCAACATCGTTTGACCCATTTTTCAGGAACGGAGAGATTATTTTTTTGCCGTGTCACACAGACAAAAACAGATGATGGCTCAGAAATACAGCCTAAAGGCCTCAGTCTTTACTTTAAACAAAAGAAGAGGAAAAAGATAAATAGAGATGCTTAACTTAAAACTGTTTATGTAGCCTGCCGAAATAAATCAACTGTGAACCTGTTATGGTTAATGCAGCCGTTTAATCAGACAATTGTGGGAGAGTTAAGAACAATATTGACTTGTTTGATTAATAGCAGAGACTTTAGGTTTATATTTAGAGGTCAGATTTAAGCCTAGAGACTGGGATGCTTACACAGTATCTTACCTTCCTAAACAATTCACTGAGATTAAAAGGAGAATATTAAGTAGGAGTCCTTAATCCTGGTTTATTTCATGAAAACACACCAAAAGGAATAAATTAAGTGTGGTAGTAGCCTACAAAGATAGTGGGGTATATGGCTAAAAAAAGTATGTTATCAGTGTGGCCCATTGGTTTACTTTTTTCCCCGAATGTAGGCAATTCAAAATATATTGAGCTATTTTTATAACTCTAAGTGACCTGAAGTTTCGTTTCTTTTTCCCCACATTAAATTTTCAGCACTAATTAATAATAGTTTTATTGTCAAGTCCCCAGATTTGTACTTACAAATATGACTTAGCTTAGCTTAACAGCTGTTTGTTAGTTCTAAAGGTCAAAACCAAGCTAATGTTTACATATATATAAAAAAAGTAATCTATATTTTTAAGGTCAAAACCAAGCTATTCTTGATAACAAAAAGTAATCTATATTTTTAGTTTTCCTGATGGCAAATAAGTTTGGATTAAACTACTAACTACACTACTGCTTTTTTAATTGTTTTAAGACGATGTCAAACTAATTAAGTAAGGCTTTATTTGTTTATAAATTTTGAGACATGATTAACTCATAACTTTAGGAAAAATTATTTTGTTAACAAAAATCAAGTGTAT
Source organism: Acanthurus tractus (assembly GCA_029783725.1). Classification (NCBI taxonomy): domain Eukaryota; kingdom Metazoa; phylum Chordata; class Actinopteri; order Acanthuriformes; family Acanthuridae; genus Acanthurus; species Acanthurus tractus. The sequence goes on from JAQNCA010000008.1 coordinate 5,933,604, forward strand.
TTAATACTGTGCTGTTATTGATTACTTTAAGTGTAGCTACATCCATAATTACTGAAAGTCAATTAAACGGCTGTGGTCAATCAGATCAACGTTGATTGAACCCGGACAGGACGTGTGGGGGATGGGGGGTGCAGGGATGAAAGGGTGGGAGAGCTGTGTCATATTCACCGAAAATACACGAAGAAAACCGGAAGTTTAACTTATTTGTTAAAAAAAATAAGAGCACATCGTCGCCAAATTTAAACTTTGTTGTGGCTGTTTTCACTTTAGTCGGCCTACTATCGTTTTAGAGTTTTATTTAATTAGATTTTGATATTAATAAGGCGAACTGTGTCGTAATTTATCAATCTCCATGGGAAATATAATGATACAGCATAGCTGAAATTACAACGTTTAATGGCCGTCTTATTTTGAAATATAACCGGAAGCACGCATAGTCACGGTCGCCATCTTGACTTTTAGAATAGTCGGCAGAGGACTGAGGGAAAAGAGAGCGAGGGAATAACGGGAACTGGGGTCGATTTGGAAATTAAATCAGAGGGGAAGGAGACCGACCGTGGAAGCTACGACATTTAAAAAAGGTAAAGCGGACACGAATGTACTTCTGTACAGTTATTTGTGCGACTTCTTTGAGATAGTTTCCCCCGTTTGAGAGATGTGGAACATCATCAGAAGTACTTGGGAAGGAGCAGACAACTGCTGGGCGGTGCACTCCTGCAGCCAAACATACTCAAGATGTTTTGTCCTGTGAGTGCGTGGCTAAGGGTTTTAATCATTATTACCGCTGGAAAAGTCAAGACTGCTCAGTCAGAATGATTGATTATTGTTATTGTGTTTTTTTTTTTATTTTTTTGAAAATGTTATCAAAAAAAGCTACTTTTTCAGAGAGTGTCATTGATCTCCTTATTGTGCAGCACACACACAGAAATTCTTTACTTATGAGTGATTTTGACCTTAAATTAGTAAGTAAGTTTTCCTGATGTGCTTTATTTTGTGTGTTGGTTTTTAACAAAATGAACATCAAAGCCCAGCACTTGTTGCATAAGTTATGAAGTAGAATTGGGAAACATCCTGTGTGGAAGGGAACTAAATCCCTTTCTGCAGCCCCACAGTGGGCGACTGCTGTGACTTACAGGGAAGATGATAAAAGGGCAATTGTCCCAAAAAACTAACCCCACTGGCCAAACATGCCAAAGCTTTGTAGCATATTGCTGCGCCTTTGAAAATGTTTCTTTATAATCTAACCTTGGACAGTGCTCCCTTTGTCTGATTTGGACTGCATTATCTCTCTATGTTGTTTCAGCTGCCCTTGAGAGTTTTTGTGTGGTGATGAATTGTTTCTTCGAACAAGCTAGCAATCAAAAATTCACAGATGTGCAATTCTGAACTGCCATTGTTTGTTTCAATCTCCAGAGTGAAATGGCAGACAGAATGGCACGTTTACCTCACAGAAGATGCATGCTCAGGAGCTTTTGTTTTGTTTTTCCATTGTGTCTGGTCTTGCTAATGTGTCCTCCACCCTCTTCATCCCACTCAGATCATCTTCCTCCACCTCTTGGCGTCTTGGTGGACTGCTGGTATGCAAGAAGAGACAGTCAGACACAGACGAAGATGCTCTCCACTTTCCTCTTGGATTTTCTGATTCATCCCATTAACTTTGTTTAGAGTTAAGCTGCGTTTTTACAAGACCAGACTGAAAAAAACACACATTTACACATCTTTTTATGACCTCCTGCTTGTCTCCCAGCAGAGAGAATTTATTGGCATTTTGGCAGAACATCAACACTCGCTACCTCTTTTTTTTTTTATTATTAGACAGACAGTCATTATTGAAATCATGGCAAATATGTGCCCTTATGGTAAATTCACCCACGCCGTGGTGCGGGGCATCCCAGAGACTTTTGGGAAAGTGGTGGGAGAGGATCATGAGAACGGGGAGATCTCGGTGGACCTGGCCAAAGTCCAGCGCCAGTTTGGATGCCTGACCGGAGCCCTGAGGCAGAAGGTGGGCCTGCAGCTGATCGAGATCCCCCCTGACCCGGAGCTGCCAGAGAGCTGGAGAATAGAGGATGTGGCAGTCATCCAGGGAGACACAGCACTCATTACCAGGCCCTTTAAACAGCAGAGGCGCAGTGAGGTAATACGAGCGAGACGGAAATGGCTTTAATTTAGCCGTTTCTGAACTTTAACCCTCATGCACTCAATCTTGCTTTGTGAGATGAAGAGCAGTTTTAGCAGCCAGGTGTTTCAGGTCATATCAGTACGGTAGGAAAATGAAACTGCAGCAGATACTTGTTATGGATAGCATCAATATTTCTTTTAAGTTAAATTATGTGAAATGGTCAAACGAAGCCTTGTTGTAACATGTTTTTGCATTCCAGCATCTGAGACTTTAGAGTAAAAAATGGAAAAACATTTTAAATACAAAGACAATCAAACTTAAAGGCCATTTTTTTTATTTCAATGTTTGTCCTTCAGGTTTCATTTTGCAAAGAAATATAATCATGTCTAGCATTTGAACTGACAGATTAAATGTCAGAGTTTCTGCCTCACACTTTAGTGGGCTCTAATCGCCAAAGAAATTTCTGGAGAGAACTTCACAATTTTCTACTCATGTACAGATTCACAGATAGATGGATAGCACAAACAGCTTAACTTCAGTATGCTTATTACGAGAAACCTAATTGAGTAGGGCATGAATGTGTTGCTTTTCTTTCTTCACCTTCTTCTCTTCCCTCCTCGTCCCTCCAGGCTGAGGCAGTGAGGAGGGTGATGTCAGAGCTGAACCTGACGGTGGTGGAGATGGGGGCCGAGGAGGGCGACTCCGGAGGGGCCACGCTGGAGGGCAGCGACGTCCTCTTCACGGGGAGAGAGTTCTTCGTGGGTATCTCCTCTCACACCAACCACAGAGGGGCGGAAGTGCTGGCTGACACTTTCAGGGTAAGAAGCACAAAGCAAAGATACAGTTATGACTTTCTGTCTGAAGCTGAATGAACTTTTTTTGTTTGAGGTCTTTTGTCATGAATGCATGTGTCTGTATGTAAAAGAAACTTGTCAGAATTGTCGATCATGGTTTGAAATTGAAAAATAAACAGATTAAAGCTCATAAATAAACTGTAGAATAACCAGTTTAACTTTTTTCTGCCGGTGCAACAAAGACAGTCTCAGTGCCAAGATGCCTGTCAGAAAATGATCCCAGCTGCCAAAGTGAGCAGGTGGCCATTTGCTGCATTGCATTTGGGGAATTATAGTCTGTAAACATTGATGAATGAGGCTGTTCCATTGGCCAAATAATGGAGACCACACAGCGGGCCCCCCTTTTGTCTCGATCCTTCAGTATTGATTCCTTCACGTCTCTAAAGTGCATTTTACGCAGTCCTGCTTTCCTTAACACACACACACTTTTGCATCTGCTCGTGTTAAATGTGTGTGTGTGTGTGTGTGTCTGGTCTGAATTAGTGAGGGTGGGTGGGTTCATGTGGTCAGAGCTGAGGATAAAAAAGAGGAAGACTCAGTCATCCCCTGTATCATGTTTCACAATTGATTCACCAGTAAATTTTGTAGGCTTTTCAATCGTCCATCAGTGAAATATTTGCACAGGTGCTTATTGTGTGTCTGTAGACAGTAACGTTGTTGCAATAAGAGAACCAAATGGCCAAATTGGTGGTGCACCCTGTGTGTTTTGCAGCTGTACAACAGATGTTATTATTTCAGCAAATCCGTGTTATTCAGATCTTTGTTTGGTACCTTGGTCCACTTCTTTGGTTTAGACTGAAATATCTTAACAACTGTTGAAGGATTCATATGAAATTTAATACAGACAATCATGACATCCAGGGGAATCTTATCGATGTTGGTGATCCTCTGACTTTTCCTCTAGCGCCACCATGAGGTTGACATTTGTGATTTTGAGTGGTATGTTTGTTCACAAAGTTCAGTTCACAGAGTCACAATCCTGATCACTCTGGTGATTCCCTTAAATTTGATCAAACTTTCCACGACTCTTGGGTTTATCGCTAAATGTCTTCAAAACTACTGACATTCCAGTCAGCCTGAGCTGTGCTTTGTGTTCAGTGCTTATTCATTTTAGTCTCAATGTCAGCAGCTAAATACCATAATGCAGCTTTTTTTAATTAAGAAACCGTTAGCTTGCCAATATGATTAATAAGGGTGAACATAGTAAATAACATATCTGCTGAACATCAGCATGTTGGCATTGTCATTGTGAGTGCATTAGCAAGCTGACATTAGCATTTAGCTCAAAGCTTTGCTTAGGCACAGCTTCACAGCTACTAGCCAGTGGAGGCAAACTCTTTTCATTATTTATTTAACTATAAAACTATGCTGAATGTCAAATCATGTTTTTCTGCAGCTGCATTAAGCCCTGCATGACTGTGGCAACTGCATGACTGCCATAGATCGCTCACTGCAGAATCAGACAGCAGGCAGCTTTGTGTCGAGCTTTAAGTGGTAAAAATTTGACACTTAAGCAGAACAGAGGCGTTTTTAATGTTATCAGGAACACTTGAGCATTTTCTACTATGACAGAATGTCTGCTGTGAAGAAAGGCCTCATGGGGGAATACCACCGGACCAGACGAGGGGACATGCCTGATTTGAGGGGACGGTGTGTTAATTAAACCTTTTAACCTCCATCTGCTCAGGACTTTGCCGTTTCCACCGTCCCCGTCTGTGGTGGAGCTCGTCTGAAGAACATCTGCTCCATGGGGGGTCCGGATACAATCATCATCAGCAGCAGCGACGGGGCCAAGAAGACGCTGCGGGTAAGCGGGTGTATTCACAGAAAATGCTAGTGAATGCATGGAGTGTTTGCACTGCATTGTGGGTAATATTCACATGCTTACTGGGAGTGTGATGAGAAGACTGATACCAGTCAACATTGTTGGTATTTCCTGAATGTTGAAAGATTCCTGTAACTCAAACTGATGTGGTCAGCCTCCGTGCAGATGTTGCATTTCCTTTTTGTCCACTCAGCAACTCTGCAGCTGATGTGTTACTGTAAAATGTACCAAAGCCTCAAACAGGAGGTGACAAAGCATTAAACACAAGTACAAAAATAGTCAAATCCCTGAATTTGTGTATTATTTAGACAAAATTTGGTCTTCAGGGTAAAGAAGAAACTGACAGTTCTCCTTTCTGAGTGTTGGAGAACATTGCATTAGCCAGGTCCTGATATGAGGTCCAGTCTATTTTGGCCTCATTACGTTGAATACATTAGCATCTTCACTGTTTCGGTATGTGTTGCTGTTCACTCTTCCCTTGTCTCTGCCCTGATGTGAACCGCACATTTCATAATTCCTAGCTGCTTAGGTCATGTTAATAATGGCACAGATGTTGCCTTTGAGTCTGTGCACAATGCTGGGAGAGGTCTGCTGCAGTGTGTGTGTGTGAGAGAGAGAGAGAGTCAGGGTGGTGCACAGTAATATTATTAAGTGTGTGGTTGTTATTTTTTTCCCAGATGATGGAACAGCTGACCGATCACCACTATGAAGTGCTCACCGTTCCAGAGGAAACGGCAGCAAACTGCATCTACATTAAAGGTCCGTCTAATCGTGACTTCCTGCTCCACAGACCTGCAGAGGAATGTCCTGACAGCGTCTCTGTGAGTACAGCTGACGATCATGTTTTTTTTATTGCATACTGAGCCTCATCTTGATTTAATTAAGGGATTTGGTCAGAGTGTAATGTCATATGATGTTGTCTTGTGGAAATGTAACATAACTCTGACCTCATGCTTTGGGACATTCAGATGACAGATCCTGACTCTTAGAAGGTAAAGCTTCAAAAACACATGATGCTACTGTTCCACACTTTCTCTCAGAGACACACTGCCCGATCTACTTCCAAATTCAACCCCATGATAACAGTATTATAATTTAAATATTATAGTATTATATTATTTTCAAAATGAACATAGCTCCCCAAGAGCCAGAGGAAGATTTTATTTATTCAAATTTATTGCTCCCATTTTCTCGGGTTGAGTAGTGCTAACCATGACAAATAGTCTGATCTGCATGAGTGAAAAATGGATTGCCCCTTTAATGGCCACAGAGCACATTAAGTAGAATTTGTAGCCTTGTATTTAAAACACCGCTAGCTTTTTTTTTCTCAAGAGCAGTAATTTCTGACTTTTGCCAACCTGATCACTCATCAGTAGAAACAAAGACTGTGATGGACCCATAGATGGTGCATAAGATGTACCGGATGGCATATTTTGTGATGGAGGTCTGGCACAAAGCGGAGATCTTAGCAAATATCACAATGCAAACTATTGTGTGAATCAGGCCACCACCTTTGCCTTTTTGGATCCACAAGCTAAAATATTTTCCGAGCTCACGGCTCCTCCGCCTTGTGGTTGATCTGTTAAAAATGCAAGTAGGTGTGAGGACAGAGGTTGTGATATCTGGATGTTATGTTGTTGTTTTTTTTCAGAGTAGTGTCTATTAGTTGAAAACGCATTTGCCAGTGCTGAGCTATATTAAAAAAATACTGAGGACATTTTCTAATATTGCTGTACTGTATATGAGATAAATCAAGTCAAATAATCCCAACTATATTCAGTGAAGTAACTGTTTCGCTGCCAGACTTTTGTCAAATGGCATCTGCAATAAAGTTAAATTTAGTGAATTTGTTTGTAATAATTTTTAACAGAACTTTTAAAAGTAACAAAAATGTGAGCATATCATTTCATGGTAACATAACAGAAAATTCTTAAATGAGAATATTGAATCAGCCCAACTTTTGACAACCCACAAAACCCCTGGCAAACTAGTCATTTAGTTGCCTTTGATGATTGAATTAACTGGCACATTAAGAATCAAACTAATTAAACTTGAAAGATTCCTGTTGGAAAATATGGATCTGTCAACATGTGACTGATTTGATAAAACTGACACCTGTAAGCTGTTAACGTCTCTCTGCAGTGAATTCCTGCAAGCGAATCTGTTTTTCCTCCTGTTCGTTCTTTTGTGAGCCAGTAACTTTTTCCACTGAGTGCATCCAGTGCATTCTGTGTCATGCGTACTGTATGTGTCTGGATGAGTGATTTGTTTCCTCCGTCCTCTCTGCAGGCCTTCCAGAAGCTACAGGACTACACCCTCCTGCCTACAGCCTGCAGCGAGGCCTCCAAACTGGGGGCGTCTCTCTCCTCACTCTGCCTCCTCATCAACAGAAAACACACTTATTTCTAAAAGAAACCCCCCACTTTTCACTGTGTTGCACAGTAATTACCTGCACATGTTCATGGTGTGGTGAAAGGGGGGGTTAAAATGTGTCACAAATGTGTCATTGGATTCAGATTTAAATTCTTATCTATTTATTTTGATTCACAGCATCTGCAAGTATGGTCCGACCGTTACGTCTGCTAACTGACTTTCTGTGGCAAAAATACTGATTCATGGCACCGCTGCCCCCCCTGCTGAACCAAGAGTGCAGCACGCTGGTTTCCTGACAAATTGACTACCCATGAAACCACTAAAATCACTTGTAGCTTTGCACTGTTTGTTCATGAACACAACTTTTCAAATTAATGTAGACTATCGCTGAGCTAACAGCTCAAAAAAAGAAAAAGTGTTGGTCCCAGGGTTTCACCAGGTTTTAATTTTTTTTTTCCACTTTCCACTAACATTACTGCTTAATTCTTAGCCTTTTGTTAACTTGAGTACTTAAAGACCTTTTAGAAAACTGAATTCAGTGCTTTAAAACCAGCATTTACCCTGTGGTACCCAATTTCATGCCTACAGATTAATCACAATGCTCCATGTCCATAATACAACAGTCTGGTACCTCTGTCAATACTTTTCAATTATTAGTTATTTTTACTGACTTTAATTACAGAAGATGTAGCAGCTGGGAATAGAAATGCAGAGATTTTACATACTTGTTTTAGCTTTATGTATCAGTTTGTAGCAAGTGTAGAAATGCCAATAAAGCTCAATAGGTGTGTCACTCGTGTGTAATTTAATTGTCTGTTAACCTTTTCTCTATTGGGAAAAACAAAACAAGAAGCCAACAGAAATTTCGTGAAATTTATTTGTTTTGTTAGAAAGCAAACATGTTTAACGGTTGGACTTGGCAACTCTCTCCAACTCGTCCTTCTTCTTGATGGCATAAGAGTTAGATGAACCCTAAAAGGAGAACAAATTCACAATTAAATACACCTTAGACATTACACCAAAGTAAAAATACGTTTGACTGTTTCCTACAACCAATTACAGATTGTTTTTGCGCATGTGTTATTGTATGAGGGTTCGGGTTAGAAGTGGATAAATGCTTACTTTAGCTGCATTGATCAGCTCATCAGCCAGGCACTCTGCGATGGTCTTGATGTTCCTGAAAGCAGCTTCTCTTGCTCCTGTGCACAGCAGCCAGATGGCCTATAAGAGGGGAGACAGACAGACATTAGTGGGTGAGACGGGCTGACAAACTTGAGTAGAATACACTCTGCTTGGTTAGTGTAATGTATCTGAGTTGGTGATTGACTGGGCCACAACAGACTACAGCCAATGAATAAGCAAAGATATTTCCTCTGCGAGCACTCTAGCACACCAGGACAATGGGATGTATCCAGACGTGACTCTAGCCTCGCTTCAAGCATCGTACACAGACAACTGAATAAAATTTTTTAAATAGGAGAAGGAATATTTCATGTTGAAAACACCAACTTGTGCCAAAAGAGGGCAAATTTTATAGCAAATTTGCCTGAACTATGAAAGTACAACACATTTGTTTGTCTGGTCTGAGGTAAGAGGACTGTGTTATAATGCTACATGATGAATCAAATACCTTAATTAGAAAGCCACCCCTTTTTAGTAAAAATAAGTGTATGGTCACCTGGTTGACTCTGCGGAGTGGGGACACGTCCACAGCCTGCCTCCT
>JAQNCA010000008.1:5942600-5957625 GCA_029783725.1 Acanthurus tractus
CCCCTTTTTAGTAAAAATAAGTGTATGGTCACCTGGTTGACTCTGCGGAGTGGGGACACGTCCACAGCCTGCCTCCTGACGGTACCAGCACGACCGATACGGGTGGAGTCCTCACGGGGTCCACTGTTGATGATGGCGTTTACCAAGACCTGGAGGGGATTCTGGGAACAAAATTTTTAACAGAAATAAGGAGTCTGAGTCAATGCGCAACTTGTGGTGTCATTGGATGGAGAAATAACATAAAGTTACTGAATATTTACTGAAACCTGACAAAGTTCTGGTAATCTGCTTAGAATTTAGCTTTCTTGACTGTAATGTGTATACCAGTGGCCTATGACAGTTTGCAGTTACTTCTGTAAAGTGCTCCATCACTGGAGCAAATTTTTGTTTCTTCAGACATAAATTATACACATTAGTCTTGATCTGGGTCTTTCTAGCCCTGCTGCACAATGGATTTCAAAGTTCGTGGAACATACCTCTCCAGTCAGCAGGTGGATGATTTCAAAGGCGTGCTTGACGATGCGCACAGTCATCAGCTTCTTGCCATTGTTGCGACCATGCATCATCATGGAGTTGGTCAGACGCTCCACAATGGGGCACTGGGCCTTACGGAAACGCTTGGCGGCATAACGTCCTCCAGAGTGTGGCAGGTACTTAGCGTACTTCTCTTTTACAGCAATGTAATCCTGCGAAGTACATGAGGTGATTTAAGCACTGTGGCTAATGCCAAAATTGAAAACAACCTTGATTAAGTGCTGCATAGTGTGTCTAAGTTGGTGATTGACTGGGCCACAGCAGACTACAGCCAATGAATAAGCAGAGACATTTTCCTCTGCGAGCACTCTAGCACACCAGGTCAACAGGTCAGTGTCAAGGCGTGACTCTAGCCTCGCTTAACATTCATAAAGAAAATTTGAGTTGACAAAATGCAGAATCGGTCCCTTGTTGTTTACCTGCAGGGAGATGTCATTGATCTGGACATCATCAGTGCTCCACTTGCCAAAGAGCTTGATCTCCGGGGTCTCAGCCACAGCTGGGGCATTCTCCCAATCAGCCACTGAGGATTTCAAGACAAGTAAATTGTTAGATTCAGCCAAGGAAACATTAAGTTAAACATAAGCCTTAATTTAACTTAATTTAACTTGGTATAAACTTCGACTTCTGGCTCAACATTAATGTATTATAAAATATGACTGGGCGAGATTCTACTTAATAATTTAACATTATCTTATAATAACGTAAGTGGGACAATTCATCACCTAGTAATTGTTTTGTCAATCTCGTTACAAGGTATCTTTATGACATTATCACCTTGCACTGTCACGTTTTAACAGTTTTAACCGACAGGAAAAACTTAGAAAGGTAACCTTGCTGTAGCTTAACAATATCGGACATTCCAACTTGCATACTTGATTTAGATCTGTTTCCCAGCTAACAAAACACTGTCAAGCGCTAACAGCTTTCAGCCCATATGCCTCTCTTTTCGTACACGCAGCCACGCTACGTTTAACATGTGAAATTATTCATAGTCTGATACTTTTACTTAATTAAATGTATATCAAATCTCAAGTTTTATGTTACAAGGAAAGCCACACTTGTATAGCAGGCCCCGAGTTACAGCCTGCTTCCCCAAGTTTCCTATCCACTGTTAGCTAGCTTAGGTTAGCTTTAACGATGTCCACTGACAACCTAGCGAACATCCGAACAATGACATATTCCACATTTAAAAACAGCACAACTTTTCTTAGACGATTAAAAAAGGTTTAACACGTTTACGATCGCAACATTCAGTGAAATGGAGGAGTGAGTGTGAGATCTAGCGAGGTGGCGCATCTACATGCCGCATCCACATGTGCTAACAAGCTAGCCACAAGCTAACACTCGGAGCCGCTGTGCTCGTTGGGCAGAACGTTGTTAAAATTTAACAACATTAGGACAAAACTTAAGTATTTTCTCTTATATCTCGGACAAGGGGAGTCTATGTGGCTTCTCGGCATCCGAAAATAGTGTTTTTAAAAACATATTAAGCAGGGAAAACGTATATTTTTCACTCACTTGTGTCTGCCGTTCTGTACCACACTTCTCTGAGACGGAAAAGGGCCTTTTCGAGGCGCCGCGTCTAGATATCCGGTGAGCTGGTTGGCTACTTCCGGTGCGCAAAGAATGCATGGAGTTGTAGTCTTTCATCGTGGTAATACTTTTTTGCATTAGGCTGATTTGTTTAGGCCGAATTTGGAGAGCAGAGGGTTTTCAACGCGAAGAAAGAAGCCTTTTTTTCCCTAAATTCAATCAAATTTTCTTATTTGTTGAATTTTAGGAGTTTTCATGGGTTTCCTGAACTGACTGACTGGCACAAAGTATTGTATCACACAGAGACACAAAGAAATCTTTGAAACTGTCTTTTATTGAGGAATTGACAACATTTGACAAGTTTTCATTGGCAGACCAAGAACTGTAGAAATTGTGGGACAGTGGCAAAATAGTCATTTCTGTTTTGAGTTTTAAAAAAATGTTCATAGCCACATCTACTTTTTGTAAAGCATGAGAACTCAATGCACAGGGCATCCCTTAAATCCCTATCATATGCAGTCAGGTTAATAAATTTGTACAAGCAAACATCAAACAAAGGATGCAACAACATTAAAATAATACTGAAAAACTTCAACTTCAAGACAGTTAAAATCTTCCCATCTTCATCATTCCCTTTACGTTCTCTGGTTAAATATTGTGCAATGCATACTCCAGTCATTAAAACATTATTTTACTTTTGTTTTATCACATAACAGATATGTTCACCCTTCTTCTATCACAAAACATATGTAAGTAAGACTGGCAGTCATAAAAATCCCCCCCCAAAAAACCTTAACAGTTTGAAATGAATCCCTTTTCCCAACACAGACAGACAAACAGGAAGGTTGCTAAAACGCCTGAGATATCTACGGCAAATGCGATGGGAGGTAAAGACCACCATGTACAATAGTATGGTGGACTTATAAAAAACTCTAATATAGCACTGCCACTCCACATCAGCCCCCACCCCTCCCCATTAGTTTTAGCACCGTCACTAAAGGCAGTGTACCATAGCACTTCGGTATGAGACATGCAACACTGAGGCATGTAGGGAAAATTTAAGGCTTAATCTACTAAAGCTCGAAAGCACTGCTTCATAGTCATAACAAACATGATATTCACAATGAAATGTGCACTCACACAAAAAAAGGAAAGGTATGATTCCCCAGGAGAAGGATAAAAATGGAGGGATAAAAAGATATAAACTACTGCATCATTAAATGAGCAGGGCAGTGATTCTGTACATGTTGACAAGATGACAGAACGTCACTCAGGCACTGTCGAGTCATGTGATGTCTTGAGGTATGTGTGACCAAACACACACAAACACACACACATGGATAAATACTGTATGCATGTGGCCTTGGTATTTCAAAGTAATTAACATATTCATACAAATCAAAAGGGCACTCTACCAATTTTTACACATGAGAAGCGGTCATGCTGCTTAGAGGTAAGGAGTTCGTCAGACATGGATGTTCAACAATCAGAAAGGGGTCAAATACAAGATACAATTCAATTGCATCGTGAAAATTGCAGCATTATTTGGGCTTAACTTAAACTTGAGAGTTTCAGTCAGGATATTCAGCCTTTCAGCTTCTGCTACATTAATTTTTGATCTTTCTCTTTTTAATCTGTCCATTACAAGTCGTTATTCTTTCTGGAAATGCAATACTGAATTGCTAGAGTGCTCCTTTAATGTATGATTTGCATTACCGTTGCAGATTGTAATAACATAATAGCAGTTCAAGGACCAGTGTAAAGGATTTAGTGGCATTTAATCGTGAGGTTTCAGACTGCAGCCAACCGAACACCCTTCACCTCTCACTTCCCTTTCAAGCATCAGGAATAGTACCTGTGGTGGCCACTAAAAAAAGTTCCCTTCATGAGAAAGGACCCCACTGAAAGACACAGTGATTATTAGTATTAGGTGATCATAAACTTAAGAAAACATGGCAATGAATATTACATATAATTTCTGCCAGTAGATGCCAATAAATCCGTCACACTGATCCACACAGGCAGCCGTAGCTCAAACTTTTACAAAGTTTTTGGAAGCCTTTAGATGTGTTGCTTCTGACTTACTTTCTGAGAAAACACCTGCAGCACACAGTGATGTGCTGGATTTGTCAGACAGCAGCAACCATGTTGAAAAGAAAATTCTGAAAAAATCTGAAAATACTTTTAATCGCTTCTTCGCCAAGAGAGTAAACTTTTGGCACCACTCTCATGTCTGTTAGAAAAATATATAAACTGTTGTTAGAACTTAGCTTAGCTTAGCATAAAGACTTGAAATGGTGAAAAACAGCTAGCCAGGCGATCTTTTAAGGTAAAAAAAAAACTTCCTTAGCTCACTAATAAACATGTATCCATTAATCTGGACAACAATACGAAACTATAGAGGCCACTCCGTGGTGTTTTTTTTTCTTGACTAGCAGCTAGTTGCTTCCTGAAGCCTCCGCTGGTTGCCTGGCAACCTCACAGTGATGACAAGACTCCAGGAAGTAGCTGCATCCAGTCAAAAAATTATCTGACATGTAATCTAAAAAACAAATATTGTCATTTTCACACTTCACTTTTTGAGAGGTTTATAAGAATAACATATTTGGTGTCTATTAATTAGCTTAGCAGAGCTAAAAAGGAAATTTGTTGCCTTCAGACGGAGCCAGGCTGGCTGTTTACTTCAGTTTTTGTGCCAAGTTAAACTAACTGACTGTTAGCTGTAGCTTTTTCCTGCTCCATGTGCATGCAAGTGATATCAATTTTCTTGTTAAACTATCTGTAAAAAAAGTAAATAAACCTAAAAATGTCAAACTATTTCTTTCAAGTAACATATCAGTTGCCAGGATGAGCATAAAAACAAAATGTAACTACAGAAACACACTCCTCACCAACAGGAGGTCCAAGGAAAAACAAACACTGGCAACAATGTTTGATCACCAAGTAATTTCTTACAACTGTAATCTAAAAAATAAGATTACACCCTCAAAGGAACATTCGCAAATGTTTGCAGAGATACTTGACAGGAGTGGTAAAGGAGCATTGTATGCATGGTGGAAGTCAAGAGCTTGTTAAACTAAAAAGTGTGTATCTTTGTGTGTTTATCTCTGTGTGTGTTTCTGTGTGTGTGTGTATGTGTGTTTAATTCGTTCTACTCCAGCCATTTTTCCATGCACGTGTGAAACACCGTCTCATTCGAGTGCCAATAAACGTGTTCGACTCCGGGAACAGAACAGATGATCAGATCTCCGCGAGCCGCCAGCGTCTTCAGACCAAAAACATCCCTTAAATACAACTGGAACAGGAAAATAAAGAACATGATTTAGGTAATGTTCTTCACAACTCTCAAAAAAGTTTCACTGTTTTCTCTTTCAAACTAGAGAAAATAATCAAAATAAGTCTTGTATGTGTTTGTATTGATCATAAAGGCCTTTCACATGAACTAAAAACAGCTTTGTATGTGCGTGTCTGTACTGGTGTTTTTCACTCACATCTTGGTTCTGCATCTCAACGACCGTCTCGTTGTCGTCATAAAATCCAAACTGACTGAAGATCATAAGAAAGAGTGAGAGAGATGGATATGATACATGAGCATCACATGAGAGTCATCTGATGTTTTTTTACAGTTAAAATAGCACATTGTGGGAAGCTCAATGAAGTGTGAAGAACACATAGAAAGTGTGACATGACACTGGAAAAAATAAGCTTTGTAGATGCAACACTAAAGCTGTAAAAAGAGATATTAAAGGAGAAGTGTTGCAAACTCGTAGTCCAAAAAGTGTGTATGAATCAAATTAAACTATAAAAATTAAACTTCCCACTGTAGCAGAGAAATTAATCTAATCTCACAACCTCAGTGATTTTGCTTTTATCAGGAGTTCAGAAGTATGTGAACAAAAATTAATTAAACTAAAGTTTAAATGGCAGAAAACTTCTAATTCATTTTAATGCATTAAAGGACACATCAACTTTTACAATCAAAGAGCAAAAATCTGCAGAAAGTAACCCTGTCCTGTTTGCATATTTGCTAATATTTTTTCTAATAAAATCACACGAAATTTTGCATGAAATCTTTCTTCAATCCAAAGACAGAAGCAAAAGGATGAATTTACCTCGACTGCCACGGAGTGATGACTCCATCGTCCGGTCCTCCAATCAACACCAGCTTTTTAATCTTAAGGAAGTTCTTCTTCCACTCTGAAAATTAAACATAAAAACAGTTTATATACATTGGTACATTCAAGCAACACATCGTAACCTAGAACCATATTTTACCTTCTACGGTTAAGGTAAACACAACCTGCGTTACTGCTTGAGGACATATGTTAACTCTTTTAAGAGTCATAAGGGCTAAAATTGGTCACTGCTCCATAAAGATAAACATGCACCCACTGATGGTTAAATACAATAAACTTATAGGTAGTTTTTATGTAAAGAATTTGCCAACCTGTTGAATTTGGATTTGCTCTCTCGCTGTTGAGCAGAGCCAAATAATCACTGCTGTTCACATACAGGTCTCTGTGGTGGGGGTCTGCAGGGGGAGGGAGGAAAAACAAGCAGTAAGTCACTAAGCATGTTCATAAAGCCTTTAGATAGTTAAGCACAGACAAAATCTAATCAATTTGAATCTGATATAATCTTTAAAAAAGCACACTTTATATTCAATCTTTAGCAAATAAATATAGTTTTATAATTTTGGAAATGGGTCATTTTCTGTGTGTTAAATGTATAAAGTTTTTTGTTATTCCTGAGTCTCACCGTTCCAGTAGTTGCAGATGGAAATCCTCTGACCTATGGAAGTGTAGCAGAGGTGGTAGAGGTTGGACTTCACAAACTGAGGGAAGAGGTACTTCAGATAATCTGTGTCTGAGAGAAAACAAGAGACAAAGAGCAGCATGAAGAACAAGTCCATGAAGTGGTGAGAGAAAACCAGTCGATAACATGTTAAACCTGCAAAACCTGATGTTTCTGGCCACTCGGGGGCAGCAGAAACAAGAAGTGAGCACAATGCTGACATATTGTCACTTTATCATGGTGATTTGTCGAATTTGTTGGCCAACAGTTGCTTATTTACACAGAGTAACATTAGCATTAATTTTGAAGTCATGTCTGCCTACCCAACAAGTCTCTACTGACTGTCTCCAGTTTGGTGGTGAGGATGTAGCACACAGAGTTTTTAATGGGGAAGGGTGGGTGAAACTGAAGCTTGTTTCACTCTTGTCAGTCTCACTGAGCTCAGTGTGATTTATTAGGCTTCAGGCGTCACTGGTGCACCAGAGGGAACTTAATTCAGCTGTGAAAGTTTTGCATTTAGACTATGTGATAAGCAAATACAGGAGAAAGTGCCAATAACCATGCAATAATGTAAAAGTAAGAAAAGTAACAGGGTAATTTTGTTAATGTCATAAAGAAATAAAGCCCCAAAACTTCATAAGGCTTCAGCTGCCTCCAACTAGTTTCTAAGAGATTTTTCATTGAAACAGCTGCTTGTTTCATCTGAAAACAGATACTGTAAAAGCTCTTGAAGAGAAACTCACCTCCATATTGTCCTGCCTGAGGCGAGGACAGAGAGATAAAAGACTGGACATTGTGATCGGACAGTGTCGACAGGATTCCTCTGCAAACCAGCCCACCTGTGATAACATCAACAAAAAATACTTTTCATTAGTCTTTTCGCCTGCTTGCTTCATCGCAGAGCTTCCAGCTACAACACATAAGAACTTATCCATCACCAGAGGAGCATAATTTTTCTACAGACAGATAACTTGCTCTGGTTGCTGCTTATTAGTTTTTAGGGAAAATGCAAAAAAATTGAGGAGAACTCACATTCAAAACATCTCAAAAGTCAAAGAAATGCATGAAGTTATTAGAGGCTTTACTTAGGAAATATTTAGCATTTCTGCTTGTAGGAATAGTTGCCAATTATCTTTACTTTGATCAACAAACCAATTAATCAACTAACTGTTTCAGCTCTGATTACATTAAATGCAAGCACTGTGAGACAACACACCACCATTTTTCCCATTTATGCCCCTGGAAACTCTGTTTTATTTTCAGTCCTATCCAACAAACAAGCACTGATCTATAAAACATGTGAAAATGATAAGGAAAGAAATAAAAATCTAAAGCTTCTTGCAGATGTAAGGATGATTTGTGGTGGCAAGTTTGCACATTTATGCCCATCAGTGGTTTACATGTATGTCAGTGAAGAAAATCTCATCCACAGACGAATTTCTTCCTGTTTTTTTTTTTGTTTGTTTGTTTTTCACTAACTGGAACTTTTAAGGTTTGAATTTGACTGCTGGGAAACACCAGCTCTTCAGTTAGCAGAAGCCCTAAGAGCCATAAAGAAATCTATCCAGCAAATAAAACATCAAACCAGTAAGTCTTGTAAAGCTACATCTTTGGAATATAGGTCTGCTGTGTTTACAGTTCACAGAGTACAGTGTCACTCTGAGGTCATTTTTTTTTTACAAGAATAACTCGAAACTTAAGACACATACCAAGACTGTTTTAATCTTGAGCAAACACCACATTTATGTCTCCTTTTTACTCGCACAAATGCACTCACAGACCTTGAGAGTAGCAGATAAAGTGGACCCCGTCCGCTGCGTTTTGCATTATCGGGTAAATAGCTGCCTTGAATCCTTCCACCTGCTTCCACATGGGCTGCAGGCTGGCACTTCTGTCGAACAAGTCGATGACGGTCACGTTTGTTCCAGGATGTGACTGCAGGAGAGGAGAGAAGAGTATGATTTCACTTGATGCACATTATATACTAAGCTTGTAGGGAGGCACATTGTGTAAATAATTACTCATATTGTTGCATGGAGCGTTAGACAGTCACAAGAAACAACACGCTACCCTCAGTATTAAAGGCAAAGCAAATCTCCTCTGTTATCAAAGGTCTGTGGGGATGAATGCATACAAATTGATCGGGATGTGCTTGAAATATTGATGGTTCATTAGGCTGTTTCGTAAGAAAGCAGGGGCACAGATTAACTCAAGCAGAAAGGACACGGCATGAATTTCCGCTTTTCATTTTTTTTCCCTCTGCGAATTTGTCGTCTAGTTTCAGTCTTGGGCTTTCTAATACAAAAGAGGCGAAAAAAAAGGAACTTAAGGTTGGTTTAACCACATCAACCATGTCGGAGTAACCACAAATAAAACTTCCCTTATAAAACATCAACGCATCTTCAAATCAACCACAGTTCTCCCAACATTATCTCCCATGTGTGTTTCCTTCAAAGGGTGTGTGTGAGGGGGAGGATTTAGGACGAAAAGCAGGAAAGGGAACATCTGAGTTTGGCTTTTGAACTGAACCTTATCACAACAATCCCAGACAAGGTTAGTCAATAAAACCTCCTCAACACAACCTAATTCTTAATGTAACAAAACCTCCTGTTTGGTTCAATATAGTTTGGGGATTTCAACAATCAAACTATGGAAAACAATCACAAATATTACAGTGAATATTACAGTTATTACAACTTTGTAATAATCCATTTTCCTCATTTCCAGTTTTAATACAAGCCCTTGACTTTCCTGTGATGTTGCTGCAGGAATAATGCAGAGAACTAATAAAATTTTCATTACAAGACAATACCCTGACTCTTCCAGTATTTAAAAGGCTGAGTGCAGTGTATATTGCATTGTGCAGGTCCACGTTTAGCTGATAACATATGGTTATAAAAGCTGTAGGGCCTGCAGTACACATTGTACGCCTAAGGTCGACCCCTGTGAAACAACATGTACATCCTTATTTCACAACACCTTAAAGAAAAAGCCACAAACACTGATCCGCTTCTCCTGTTTTCTGACCACTCACCTCGTTGATGAACCGCTGTAAATTTATAAAATCCCCTGAGCTGTCGAACAAACCGTGCACAATGATCACCGGCTTGTACGCGACTACCGCAGCCCAGAGACACGCAGCGAGCAGCGGGTAGAGCAGCCCGGCCGCCCCGCTGCCCCCTCTCCTCCTCGGGCTTGACACAGCAGAATTTGAGCCCTTCATAATATCTCGGAACGGTTTTGAAGAAATTGAAAATTAAAATAAAAACTAAAGCTTTGTTTAAAAAAAAAAAAAGAGATCACTTGTTAAAATAAAATTAAAAACATAAAATCTTGATATTTGGCTAATGCTGTGTAGTCATCTTCGTCTCCATTTCTTTTCTCCAAGTTCCGGTAAAGAAGAGTTGAAGTCCGCTCGTCGCTGTACTTTAATCAAAATTCCTGTTTTATACACTGTGTGTTTATTGTTTAACAACACAGGTCAGCTGCTGGGCTTCGCTTTAGTTTCTACTGGTTGTTCCGGTTTTAAAATTATACGGACGCTGTTGACGCCATTTCCGGTCACAATTCCACCAATCAGACGCGTGGACACACAGGAGTCCCCTATACAGCAGCAACAACGATATTAAACTAGGTTTTATACATTGTGTAATTACAGTGTTTTAAATATTTTAATAAGACCGCTTAACATAAAAGCTTGCTACAGTCTTTTTTAAAGTAACTTCAATACTTTTATAAATAAGCAGGAAATTCCTCGCTAAGGCTAAAAACAGATGTATTTGGGGCACAGAAAGCATGGCAAGGGTACAAAACACATTTGAAGCAGGAGTAAAAGGGTCATAAAAACAGATTTCTCACAGGTGACTTCTTAGAATAATACCCAGATACTCATGTTAACAATAAAACAAAGTTTGGTTGCTGCAATCATTCCTCTTCCTTCCTGCTTATACTGACCTTTAAAAGATCCTCTCCCAGCTGGCTTTTAATGTAAGCAATGAACACAAGCCAGGTCCTGCAAAAACAAAATTATTTAGAAGCTCCAAGGTCCAAAGTAAATCATTTCTTAGTTTAAATTCTCTTCCTGTGTCTTTGTCGTGCTGCATGGAAACGATAGAAACAAAAAGAGTGATTGTTTTACAGTATCTAACCACCATTTCTTTATGCATTTACAAGTGTTTTACAAGGTCTCATAAGGGCTTAAATGACCCTCTAGGACAAAACTTTCCACTGCAATGCACCTCTTTGTGACATTAACACAGTCGTATTGAGGAATATGTAGCATTTAAAAGGTGACACAGGACTCTTCCACAGCTGAGCAACCTTGTGCTTATTCTTGTATAAATTCTTTAAATCAAATGAATCTGAGGCTCTGGTGGTCATGCACTTGGTCTGTTGTATGAAACACTGTGAACACACTGTCTTTAGGTTTACTGCGTGACTGGAATAGCTCACTTATTTCTGCAGGGAGTCCGTCACTCGCTCCGTGCAAAATAAACACAGCTCTGAGGTGTTTACACACCGTTGTATTCTTTCTCTCCAACACAAAGCATTAAAATGAGGAAGCATGTGTCATCATGTGTCAATCACAACAGGCTTTATTAACCAGTCCTGCAGGTTGAGAGCAGAACAAAACGCCTCTTCACATTCATCAGAAAATATTGTAAATACAAAATTAATCTCAAAATATGACAGTAAACACAAACATGCACTGTCATCATTAGTAACCACCTCCCTGGCTTTTGGTCCATTTCAAACTGACTTGTTAACCCACAGAATTAATGGTTTCCATGAACATTTAACACAGTGCGGCACATGAAACATGTTTATTCTCAAGTGAGGGAACCAGAAATGCTGCTGGTCACTTCATGGCTTTTTTAAAGGAGTGCACTCAGTTTAAAATTGCTCTTTGCTTCTCATGATTAATAATGGAGTGTCAGTTTGCCTTGAGTTTTGTTTTGCTTTCACCCAGAGAAATGTTAGCGTCTATAATGCAGCTTGCTTTCCCAGCTCTTGACAAGATAGCAAAAGTGGTTTTATTGCTTCATTTAAAGCTTTGAAACAAGAATCAAAAACACCTCAGAGACACTGTGTTCTGTCTCAATACAGTCTCATATTCAAACACCTCTGGTGAAGTGTAATGTGGCAAGCAAAAGAAAACATCTGTGTCAAAAACAAGCCTCATCAAGACTTCTACAAAATGGTGCTGTGAGAAAAAACAGAGTATGTTTTTTTTTCCTGGCGTAGAGGAGGGAGGAGCAGCTCTACACAGTAGGCTGCAGCAGCTCCTGTAGCTCACACAAGGTGTCCTTCAGAGTGACAGCTAATGTCTCTGCATGCGTCTCCTCGCAGCAGTTGAAGGCGGTGATGGAGAAGTGGACGTGGTCTGCCTGAGGGTTGTAGCAGACAGCGTAGCCGTCAGGAACGAGGGGCCCGAAACACATCACGCTGTCTGTGTTCGCAGGCACCTGAAGGAAACAGAGAGGACAACACTTCATATCCTGATAAAGGAAATGTTTTCAAAATCACACATAAAATAATCAAATTCATGTTCAAAGCAATAAAACATACATGCATGTTTCACTGATTAATCATATATTAGAACAAACAGTTTCGATGTGTAACATTTTCATCTTTTTTTCAACATTTTTCATCCATATGAACACTAAATCAGAATCATAAAGCTGAAGAGGTTAATTATTAGTCTGTAAATGGACAGAAAATTAAATGGCAACAATTTTGATGATTGAGTTTTTCAAAAAAAGAACAAATATTTGCTCCAAGGAGAAGATTTCCTGCTTTTCCTTGTTTTATATAACAGCTGAATATCTTTGGGTGTAGAACTGTTGTTTGGACAAAACACTGAAAACTTTACTTCAGCAACTTGTGATGGACACTTTTTTTTTTACTTTTTAACGTTTTCATAAACTAAAAAAAAAGACCTATTTATTGATAAAGTGTCAACGCATCAGTAATAAAAATAATTTTGAGTTTCAGCCCTAAAAAATAAAAGAATGCGGTCATGTCACTTATATCATATATGCAACATAAAAAGAAGGGAAATTACAAAACCACATAATCTTCTGATCAATCAGCTGTTTTTAAGTAGGATGTGGAGGAAATGGAGGAGCAAATTATCTAAAAGCCTGGATGACATCACTTAAAAAACCGAGAAGTATCTTGATTGCTGGAAACTCCAATATCATATTTACAGTAAATGCATCACATACGGAGAACATTGCATGCCTCCGAACAACTAAAAAACTGCTGATTAATAGGAAGTCATCTCTCACATGTTCAAAAATTTCCACTTGTGCCACAGAACTGTAAAACAAAATTTCCAACTCAAACTCAAACACCCACCTGCCCTGTTCGGAGTTTCCAGTGTGTTGCCACTCCGTAAGCCGTATCCATGAAGATTTTAGGAATGCTCAGTCCTTCCTCGATGGCCTGCAGCTTGAGGCCCAGCAGGTGGCGCTCAGTGCCATGTCCTTTCAATGCCTGTACGGAGCGGGACAAAAAAAATTTACAAGTTAGGTGTTTATAAGTTATTAAACAACGACAAAAGCAGCTGAGGGTTCACTTCCTGTTTACCTGCTCAGTCAGAGCTGCGTAAGCATCAACAGCTTCTCTGAACAGTTGTAGCTTCGCTTCCCGCTGCAACACACAAAAAACAAAGATTACAAGCTAAACCACATTTCATCTCTCTGTTAATCACCTTAATCAAGAAAAAAAAAGCTAAAAAAAATTCCGGTTTAAGCTGCAGCAGAATCAGTCAGCTGCTTTTCTTACCGATACATTTGGATCATCGAAGGCAAGAATGAACTTGAGCGCCTGATTTGTGGGCGAGCGGATATATTCTGTCCTTCCTCCTCGAAACATCCTCTGAGAGACCATATCACAGGCAGCACAGACCTCATTGTGAACCCTGAAAACAAGAACGAAAAAGAGTGAAATCTGAAAGCACGAACACTTATCATTTTAACTCTAATTTTAATTGTACATGACTAATGTACAGTCCAATCAAACCACAAAGAACGTATAAACAAATGATCTGATTCAGGGTTTTCTTTTATATCTGACACTGAGGAACCTCACTTAAACATTTTGGACCTATGTGATATCAAAAATCATCATTCACGTTACTTATCAATCAATTTTGTCAACCATATTGTTGCTCTTAGAGGGAGATGATCAAGCTCCACGGTTTGGAGGTAAAGCTCCCATAATGCCTTGGTGGATGGAACAAAGCAGGAAGTACAATGCTGCCGTAGAGTTAGTTTGTTAATTGTGGATTACAACTTGAACCATAATTATTTTTTCTTGGATTTGTCTGCATTTTGTTAAGCTGGCATCATTGAAAGTTTTGCCGAATTAGCTATTAGCAGCTCCTGTTCGCAGTGCACCCACATATGTACAGACAACCAACACCGGTTTACATGGATATTGAGGAAAACTTTAAAATGACATGATTTACAGGGGAGTTTTGGAGTTACGAGAAATGTACTTTATCTGTGATATCTAAGGTGATTTATGGAGAGAACCTAACATGTACAGTTCAATATTTACTTATTTATTCTCATTTAAATGATTTATTTTGTGTGTGTGTGTGTGTGTGTGTGTGTGGAAAGCACTTTGGCCAAGACTAATTATTTTTAAATTCATTCTTTGTATAATTCGACTTTTTTGTCTGTGTTTCTTGTCCAATCAGTCTGACACAGACCAGTTTTTTACTCAGATACAAATATAAAAAATCGATGTTTAAGTTTCCAAAGGAGGATTTTTTTTAATCCTGTTACTAACAACCAGCCCTGCCTGTGACCTGAATGTGTCACCGACGTCACTGACCTGTAGTAGGCGAGCTTCAGGGCGACCTGGATGAAGGAGTGTGGACTCAGCTTGTGTTGCTTAGGAAGCTCCTTTCCAAACTTCTTGAAGTTAAACACGTTCACATCGAGGTCATTGATCAGTCTGCGGGAAAATTAAAACAATATTTAGCCTTTGTGATGAATTAATTCTAAACTCAAGGTTCATTTACTTTATTTTCAAAAACTCTTGGCCTTGTTTGATGGTATTTTACAGCAAACTAGACAAAAAAATGTAGTTTTGTTCATGTGATAACTGTGACTGTGTAGCAGTGAAGATTCAGGGATGATGATCTGTG
>JAQNCA010000008.1:5967283-5980640 GCA_029783725.1 Acanthurus tractus
GCGCACAGACACACACACACACACACACAAAGGTTGTGATTAAAACAGCAAAAACTTTGTGGTTTTGTCCAACTTACAGTAATATCTGGTCTTGGAAAAATTAACGACAGAATTATACAATGAAAAAAGTTGTATTACGTTGCATTATAGACTTTATTTTATTATTTTGTAAAATTTAGTCTATATTGTAACAACATTTGTAAATTAAGAGTGCACTCAGTTTTTTTGTCAAAACAATTTGCTTAAAAGCAGATATTGCTTTCTTTAAGAAGGCTTTAATCATTTAATTTTGACTGGTATATTGATACATAACATTGCCTCACTCTCTCTCTCTCACACACACGCACACACACACACACACACGCACGCACGCGCACACACACACGCACACACACACACACACACACGCACACACGCACACACACACCGCAGCAGCTCCAAAACACAGCCCTTCCCATATCTGACATCTGCCACATTTCCCACCCTGATACAGCAGAAAGAAACAGACCCAGTTCTTGGTGTGTCTGGCTCTCCTCTCCAGCCCCTCCTGCAGCCTCGCACCGAGCCCGCCCGGCCTGCCGAACTCCTGCACCATCCTCCGGGTGTGGTTGAGCTCCTCGGGGGGCAACAATGGCTCCAGCGCCCTCAGATAACCCTGCAAGGTCTGGGCCAGAGGAGGCACCGGCTGGGAGGGCACGGAGGAGAAGAAACACAGCTCCTGCCTCAGCGAAACCTGGATGGAGGAGTGAGACGTTTAAGGACTCGTTAAATGTTAAATGTATTTGCTTAAACTTCTAAATCAAGTTGAAAAATTAAAAGTGAATTTATAGTGTAGCAACTCCGCGTGTCAGCACAGAGTTGGTGTGTCTATCAGAGTTTGACAAGACGCCAATACAAACAAGGCACAACTCGGGTGCATCAAAATAGGAAGTGTGAGATATGATTGTGGCAACATGATCCGCTGCCTCCTGAGATGTACTTTTAGTTTAAGATTTTATTGTCTATTTGCTATTATAACTACTCAGTTTGTCAGGATATATGTTAAAGTGTCAACAGCGGAAACTATGTGACAGTTAACTCTTAAAAGCAGAAAAAGACTCACCCGATACAGCCATGCCCTGCAGGTTCCTGGTTGGATTTTCCTCAAAATCATGATTCTCTAAATCAAAAATCCACTCTGTTTTGCATTTGTGTTACACAAAATAGCTTTGTCCGTATATTCTGATAACTTTTGCACAATTCCGACAAAGTCAGACGGTCAAAGTGAAGCCCAGCCCTCCTCCTACTTCTCCATGGTGGATGTGGATGAGGGGAGTCCTCATCGCTCGACAGATCCTAGTTTTGAAAACATCCGTGCATGTGGAGAAAGGCGAAGCTCTCGGTGATCGGCTCCTTCAAACTGCGAGCATGCGACGATTCACGTACTGAGACGAACTAAAGCTACAAGTCTGCACACGTGGTGACGTATAAGTGTTTCCGTAAACAGCTACGTGACTCTAAATTAAACTAGTACCCCATGCATCCGCTGAGCGTCGCTGTTTCACACCACAATAGGCTGTTCGATGCAACAGTACCGTAATATGGCTAATATATGGGATTTGGAAACCACTACTGGCCTCATCTCTTTAAGATACAGTAGGGTAGGCCTACAGTTTAGCTACTTTTTATTTACTAAAAAATATCAAGAGACAAGATCTGATACATTACTTTAAAAAAATCATTATGAGTTTTACTTTATCAAGTTTGTTTTAAATAAGTATTAACTGATTCATCAGCATTCTAGAAAAACCTAAATATTTTTAAGAGGGGTAGTTTGTTAATTCATTGTTGATTAGAGACATTGCACAGTAATTGACAGAAAGGTGGTTTCAATGAGCCAAAGTTAGCTCTACCTAGTTTATTTGACTTCACTTTACTTAACTGCCCAATCCTGGTGACAGTAAACAAATGATAAGTACTATTATGTACATTATGTAAAAAGAACAAAAAAGACACAGAAGTTTTCAAAGATATTTATTAGAATTTTTCTCTTGAAGCCAGCTTCTTCATCATAGAAAAACGAAATTTACACAGAATTTTCTTTTTTTTCCAATTAAAATATTCATTTACAAACAAATGCTCTGTATTATTAAATTATGAATGTAATGCAACCAAAAGTCAGATATCATTTGTGATATGACATTAACCTGTTAAGTTAGTTGTAAATGTTCTCAACTCTATTTCCTCTCAGTGATTTTCACCCAGCCCTCTTCTTTATCTCCAAATGCCAGTAATCACAATGACTTTATATGCATACAAATGAATCAAATGAACTGTTTCTGGAGTTGTCATTGTGAACTGTAAAGCTCAATCAAACCCTATAAAAAAGATATGCATCTAAAATCGTCCTGCACACATTGCACCACCCCAGTTCCTGCAACGTTCAACACATTTATCACTGAGAGGAAGTTTTTCAAAAGGCTTCGGACAAGAAAAATATAAATATTGCATATAAATATACAAATATCTATATAAATTGATCTTCAAATCATCCATATGGGCAAATCCAGCAGGCACATTGGACTAGATGATATAAACATCACTCTTCTGTGCTGAGGCAGAGCTGACTTAACTTTAGAAAGTAATTAACACAACATAGGAGCTAAAAAATAAAATCTTATCAGTTATATTATATTGCATAGACAAGTGATCCTTCAGTGCAAATCTGAGGGTCCTTTATAACAGGTACCATTCTTTTACATTCACAAATGTCCCTCAGTATCCCTGAAAATAAAAACTAGGTGATATTTTCCCCAGTAAACACAGTTATGTTCCTTTGTGTAACTGCATAAACCGAACTGTACATTTCTTCCATGACACTCATTCATTCTGATGCTAGAAAAAACAAAAACACCACAAGGATTATAAACACTCAAATCAACGCTCAGTTCAACAATTCAGAATATACAACATATGATAAAAATCACATTATATCATTAAACAAAATGTTGGTGATCTCATCACATGGGCAATTTTGGCGAGGTGACTGGCTTCTATCGAGGGCAAGACTCATCTGGAAGACAGAGAGACGGAGATGGAATGTAAATAAGGTGAAACTAGGAATTATATGCCATTTTATTTTTAAATTTTACATCTCTATGTTCACCAAGAGTGACATTTATGGCTTTGTGAGGACCATAAATGCAACTATACCATTCCATTCGCTCTCTAATGATGTTAATTTTTACCTAATTTACATTTTCAAATTGTTGCATTAAAAAAAATGTTGTATCTGAATTTTAATCTTTACTCCATCACTACTCTGAGCTTGCCCATACAGCTAACCCGCTAACATTTGCAAAACTCTTCATAATTTGTCAGTTTGGTTATTGTAAGGGTAAGGCTGATTTTTCTTACTGTCAAACAATACCATGAAGAACAAAAAACAACGCATTATCAAGCCCAGTCACACTATTGCCCCAAAATGTACACATTTTTGCATCAAAATTGACAAGGGAATCAATGGATTCATTGGCAGGGACAAAGTGAATCTTTGTTCATCTTTTGTAAAGTTGGTAAACTTAGTGATTTAATACCTCAAGTAATAGTAAGTTCTTCAAACTGGGACATCACACTGGTTTTTGAGGGTGTTTTTGAGGAGCCTTAAAATCAAAAATCAAAAGTCTAAAGAAAATAAAGAAAGCTACAGTAGTTAACTGTGTTGTGCCATCAATGTTTACTACCCACCATTCCCCAAAATAGTACAAATTTGCTCCTCGTTTAGACAAAACTTAATGGTACAAACAATTAGTCACTGTAGTTACGTTAACAATCAAGCTAGCAAACGTACTAGAGGATTTAGCTGTAAAACGTTAAGCTAATTTTAGTTTGCAGTGCACTGTCAGTCAGCAGGGTCGCTAGCTAGCTCAGCTTTTCCCTCCTTAGTAACTTTTTACTAAATGAAATAATGTAGACTATATCCCTGAGAACAAAATGCTGAGGTGAGATAAACAGCACAAAGCAGAGAAATGGTTTCTCAAACTGGAGTAAACAGTGCATCTGCTTGGGTCTACTTTTAGCCGTGGATTACTTTACATTTGATGTGGTAGAGAGTATTTTTGACACATGGGACTGAATCACAGGAAGCTGCAGAGTTGACAGTACAACACTGGCTTTATTAATAGTTTTTAGACAACAATGGAGCTCTAGGGTGCTGAGAAAAAAGCCAGCCTATATTAGGTCATGTTTGGCTTTACATATAGTGCCTGTTCATAAATTTATTGTTGATTTCTGTCTCTTTTTGGTAACTGTTGACATTAAGAAAAATATTATTTCTACATAGAATATCATCAGAAGTATCTTTCAAGAAGAGTTCAAGCACTCTGGCCCTCTTTTGTGTTGACAACATATTAAAAATAAACAGACAAGAAACATAAAGCAGCCATCTTAGTCCAAGTGTAGTCCAACAGTGAGACATCATGAATGGCAAAAGAACTTGAATCCGTAATGTCACTTACTACACATTATGTTTTTTGAGAAGGGGGTGACACTGACCCACTCTTAGACCCCGTTTTGTTGCAATTGCCACGTTTTTTGTGCTTTTCGACATGATTGTTCCTCCCTCCACTTCAGTCTCCTCGTCCTGGGCTTCCTCCCCCTGCAGCCTCCACGCGTCATGAGGGTAGGGGCTGTAAGCCAGCATGGAGGTCTCTGATGGGTACTCACACACCTGCTCCAGCTGGTTTTCGTCAAAACACACCTTACCCTGTAAAAACATGCATAAAATTTATACAAACATGACCTTATGTATTAAATTCAAGAATTATATATAAAAAAAAATCCAGTTTGTATTAAGTTTTATGTCTGTTAGGATGTAATATTTTGTGAAATAATATGTAAAAACTCAGTGTAAATTCTAATAACGTGCAGTATCATATACCATGAAGTTGTGATATTTTTTCTTTCAAATAGTTCTTGCATTATTAAAACCTCATAGCGATGCAACCCTACTATACTGATACCAAGGGAAATATTGCTGTTAAATTGTTTTTGCAATCATTATGAAATGAATTGTTTCAAAAATCAAAACACAACATTGCATGCAAACAGCAAAGACTACCGGAAAATGTTGGAATTAAAAAAGCTACCCACATGAGGGCAAAGAGTAGTCTATTTCGATATCAACTGGTTTCTTCCTTTCCAGGTCAAATGTAAACAAGCCGTGAGACACTGAACAGAGTCTCAGTCTGAGTCTGTGTTTGCACTCTGTCAGTGTAATGTTAACTGACAGCATGAGGCTTAACCCAGCAGAAATACTCCCTCTGCAGAGTACTTACCAACTGAACTCTCCATGCACCAACTTATTGATAATTCAGGGAGAGACTATCATTGCACAGATAAACAACACACGCAGCAGCGGATGCAGCTGGTTTTGCAACAAGTGTGGAAAAGGACAGTGTAGTGTTTAGCTCATCTTTGCTTGCGTGGATGGATATTTACATGGAGGTAGTTTACTTAAAGGTCAGCGTGTTGTAAAAACGCCCGACAGAAAACAGACCAATGGGTCAGTGCAACACATCCACAGTGTGTCTTATAATAACAGCAGCTCAGCCCTGAGGCCTAGAAGTTTGAAGAAGTAAACACATCTAGAGGTGTGAATGTGATCTGAACGGAGCCTGAAACATACATACAACCTCATTGCTCACACTATATGAGTGAACATAACTTCACCCTGGCTTTCTGCTGAGGAGCACAGATAATAGCTCTGCACTAGAAAAGCTGGGCGAATCATGCTAAGGCACAGGAGGCTAATCCTCCCTTCCTGAACCCGATTAACCCAACACAGCGGGACAGCAGAGGCAGGGGGTGAGAGACAGAAACTGAAAGAGTGGCAGAATTAGAGAACAAAAGAGGGAAGTTTTAAGGAAGGTGTTTTTTAAAAATATACAATCATACTTTGCAGGGTCAGTACTGCTGCCTTACATAGGACCAGAGTCAAAGCTTCTATGTGAGTTCAAAGAGATTTTATAAATTTGTGGCTGCAATTTTTTTTAAATTTCAGACTGACACATAGTTTTTGTTTTTATAGTTAGAGAAGAAAATCCAACCCTTAAAAAGGGTGCTTAGAATAAATTAAATGCAGAAAGAAAAATCCAATTAAAAAATTTTAAATAAATTTTGTAGATTCTTAATTTTCATGCAAGAATAAATGCTGTTTGCTTAAAGAAGGTCAATCAAGCCAATCTGTCGAACATAATAAAGAGATGGTCCAGATAATAAACATTATGTAAAATGAGGGAATTGGTGAGGAAAAAAGAGGTGGAAGTGGACAAGGAGCAAGACGGTTACCCCCCTCTGTGACATAATGGCGTGGTTTTGCATGGGGGGAGGGAAGGAGGCCTGACGTCAAACAGTCTGAAGGGCATCAACGAGAGAGCGACAGGTGGTCAGAGAATCAGAGCTGTAAAGTGGGCGCTCACTGCAGCTAAAGAGGACTGTGCTTGTAGATAAATGCCTTCATTTAATTAAAAGTCACAGTAATGGGTCCGTTTAGAGCTGGAGAAATTCATATACAGAGAAGGTTTCAAGTTTCTATGTCACTTTTCTATCAATTAGTCCTGTCTTTTGAAATGAATAATGGCCCTGTGCTGAAACAGTTAAGTGTCTAAGTTGTACTTTGCATTTTAAAAAGGGATACAATGTCACTTCCTTGGGTCGATGTGTGTCTATAGTTTGGAGGAAGTGAAGAAGCATGAAAGAGGAAGTGAGCAAAAACATACTGTGTGACAGGGAGTTTCTGTTTAACTAAATAACAAGCCTTTAATCCTCTCAGTATGACTTTCAAACTGTCACTTTTTAAAACTGAAGACCACCATAGGTTCATTCTCACATCTTTCTATCACACCCTGTCTTCTTTCTCTTTCCATTTCACCCACGTCAGGGTTAGCGGCCTACTGTCTGACGTGTAGAGGGTCAATGGGGTCAAAAACTGTTTGCCAAGAGTCCAGCCTAACAAACCAAACCCCCGCTATGAAACAGCCAAGAAGACACAAAGAGATATTTGTCTGAGAGGAAGGGAAAGCTGACTCAACAAAAATGGACAGAACTGGTACACGGGAACAAGGAAGCAGTCTGCAACACACAGACTGAGTGGAAACTACCAGCAATTTTAACAACTCTCACCAAGAAAAAACTGAACCAAAAAAACAACGGGATCACTCTAATTAGCAGCAAAGTATGGAGACAAAATAGTACGATTAAACATCACAGGATGGTGTCATAAAGGACAGAGTTTATCTCTGCCCCACTGAGCAACTATGTCATACAGTCTTTGACTTTATTGCGTACACTCTCATTTGTCACTTTGTTCTCTGGCAACAACTCAACTCAGGACAAATTAAAAAGAGGAAACACAAAGTTCTAACATGAACTTTGACACTAGTGAGATGTACTTTTAGTTCAGGACCAAACTTTAAACACTGAATTACTGTAAATACCAGTGTCGTGTTGCATACATTCACACATAAGAGCATGTGATGTCCGGGACGCAGACAAAGAAAAGGGAGGCTGGCTGCTTGTCATTGTGGTTTCCTACACAAATTTTCTGTCTCAACTGAAGTCTGCAACATTGATTTTTATTTCTGCAGAAGCTTAAACAACAAAAAGGGAGAGCCTCGTTTATTTAATGCTTTTCCTTTATGTTACTCTTAACATAAGACTAGAAAAAGCAAAAGCTGTAAACACTGCTGTAAACACCAATAAACATTCTTTTTTTTTTTGCTGCTGTCCAAATGTTTGGCTAAAATATGTATGATGAGCTTATCAAAAGGGTAAAAGTCAAAACTCCACAACGTATTAGAAGCTCAGAAGCAAATGGCAAAGCAGATCACTCCAGGAATTTATGGCTAAGAATCAAGATGTCGTGCTTGATAAGGCTTTAACCAGCTTAGGTCGGCCTCTGTGATTGCACTTCTCAATCAAAAGGGATGTTCTCAAAGTGAAAGGGGATTCTGCTTGAGGACGAGGGACTGTCAGACAGGTGACACGAGGTAATGCTCTCTGGACCACCTCTGAAACCAGCAAGGTGACCATCCCTTTGAACCACCGGTGGGTTTAGGGTTGAAATCACAGAAATTCAAATCATCTCTCCTCTGTTTTTTGGTGCCATTGTTTCTATGATTTCGAAGTGTAAAAGTCAGTCATTTTTCTTACATATGTTGAGTGATAATCAAACAAAAAAGCAAAAAGTTTCCACTCACCCTTTTTGGGGTCCCTCTGTTCTTAACCAGGCAGGACTTCTCCAGATTCTGATATCCCCCAATCACCTCAATCTCCTCCGCTGTGGGGTACTTCTTCTTCGCTGGCTCGGCCACAGTGGAGGTCGTCTGGGCCTGCTGTGGTGAAGTCTTTGCAGGTGTCAAAGCAGGTGTTGCAGTGGACCCTGTTGTGGGCACTGTCACTCCTCCTGCTCCTCCACCTACTCCTCCAGGAGGCTTTCTTGGAGTGATTGTGATGGTGGCACCTCTCTTCGCTTTACCTCCGGAGGCACTCCTGATGGTGAAGAGCGTGGGTGATGGGGTGGGAGATGGAGAGATGCTAGGAGACTGGGCAGGAGATGGGGAGCATGGAGAGGAGGCCGGAGTTGGGGCGCATTCTGAGGGTTTCAATGTATTGTCCGGGGATTGGCTCCTGAGAAACGAGGGGGTGATGGTGATACTTTGGTTGGATTGTCTGAGCTGAGATGTTGGAGAACAAACATGCTGAGGAGACACCTTTGGGTTTGACGTTTCCTGATCTTTCTCCTGGGTTTTTGAATCGTCCTGTACCTGGTGCTTTAACAGTCCTCTGGGACTTTGCTGCCCCTTCGTCTCTCTGTCCTTAAAAGGGTTGTTTGGCGACGTACAGGACTTTCGCACTTCTTGCTCTTTCATCTGAAACTGCTCTATCTGTCGCTGTATCGACTGAACCCCACAAATGTCTTCACCCGACAATGCTTTGCTGTCGCCCTGCTGTGCGTTTGACATGAGGGGCTTTACTTTG
The DNA here is from genome assembly GCA_029783725.1 of Acanthurus tractus. Classification (NCBI taxonomy): domain Eukaryota; kingdom Metazoa; phylum Chordata; class Actinopteri; order Acanthuriformes; family Acanthuridae; genus Acanthurus; species Acanthurus tractus. Next base: position 5,976,302 of record JAQNCA010000008.1, read on the forward strand.
ACAAGGTGCACTGAAGGGATGTCTACAGTCCTCTCCCTCAAACACAAGCCCGACCTCGAGCCAACTGTTTCCAAGTTGTAGATCCGACTCATGGCTGCAAGGGAGTTGGGATGAGGTTGCAAAGGGGAGAGAGATTGCACGGGATCAAGAGGCGATGTATATTCCTCTAACTCCTCCTCTGAGAGCTCCTTTTCCTCCTCCTCCACCTCCTCCTCCTCCTCCTCCCTTTCTTCTCTGTTCTCCTGTTGAGCCCTGTGGCGTCTCAGCTGTTCCTCCACATGTTTCACAGGGTCGTCTTCATCCTCGGATATCTGTAAGCTATCGGAGATGTCTTCCGAAGCAGCAGTGGCATACCCGCTTGTTACTTCCTCTCTGACAGCTTGTGAGTGTGGGAGAGAAACAGGAAGCTGAGGGCAGGTTTTCAACACGTTTACTTCCTGTGTGACGTCAAAAGCAGTCATGGATGTCTGCGCTTCTGAGTCGTCCTGTCCCCTCTCTGATTCGACGAGCCTCTTCCGCATATGAGCTGCAGCTTCCCACTCTTTCTCTATTTCAGTTCCCCTCTCGTCATGACTGTCCTCAGCTGTCTCTGTGACATTTGTCTCTTCACATTCACTCCCACCTCCATCTTGTTGTTCTCTTTGTTTCCGTCTCTCCAGCTCTCTGAGTCTGATTTTCTCTCGCAGGGACTCGATGCGACTTAGGGGTTTTCCGATCCTCCAGCTATCTCTCCTCTCAACTCCTTTACCTTCCTCCCTGTCTTGCCCCTCGTCGCTTTGACTAATGGCCCTTTTCTTCTCAATAATTTCTTCTGCAACGTAAAACACAGTTCTTGGGATTTGAATCTCATGGGGACCTGGAAGGATCCTTTTTGGAGATCTGGGGGTCACATCATGAGTAAGGTTCTCTGATCCAGGATCACTGTACATTTGTGCCTCCTCTTTGCTCTCCTTGGTCGCTTCATAAGTAGGCTTGTAAGCCCTGTCTCCCTTCTCATGGCTGTAAACAGTTGTGTCTCCAATTTTTTCTATTTTACTTATAAGATCCTCCGTTTGTTGAGACAAAACCGAGTGTGTAAGGTAAGGTCCTTGCGGCCCTGTTCCACTCCACTCTGGCCCTCTGTGGGGGTCTCGGGCCCTTTCTGAGACCGGACAAAGTAGACTGGAGCACTCTGTAAAAGCTGAATTATGTCTGTACTGACTCTCAGCAGCGTCACATGGACTTGAAAGCTCTGTTGATGCTGCAACTGCAGAACTCTTCTGTATAACATCGAGTGGCGCTGTGCTTTCAAAACCATCTTCACTCCGAAAATCAGACACCTTTTTGTCGCAAACTTGCACCTCAATCGGACCCCCTGCTTCTGAATCTCTCTCTACACTTAGCTCCCTCTCAATACTTACTCGCTTTACCTCTCTTTCAATCCTTGCTTTTCCATCCTGCTTGATTGGTATTCTTCTAGCAAAGGAAATTCCCTCTGTGTTTTTGACAGACGCCACCGTGAAACCCTCGTCTCCTTCTGCATCGCTGGTCTTTTCTACAGGCTCCACTTTCTTAACTTCACTGCTAACCTGGAAGGAGATTTCTGTCTCATTCCTCCTCTGCGTGGCTCCTCCCTTTTCCTCCCCGTTTTTTAGCTGTCTCTCTCTTTGCTTTCCAAACCTGTCTCTATCTAAAAGTCGTGCACAGCCCAGTTTGATCCTTGCTGTGGTTTCCTTACCCAAGCTTGCTACTCCAACCCACGGAGCTATATTCCTCTCTGAGTGCTTTCTCTCACCCATCTTCCTCTCGTAACACCCATCGTCACCTAAACCGTTCTCTTTAGCACAGATAACACGATCTGAGAAGCTAAACGAGCGTTTCGGCACACCTTTCAAAAGCAGATTCCTCCCATCTGACTCAGATTGTTGGTCATCCACATCACCGGAAAATTTTCTCCTCCCGGGCCGGAGGAAGTTATCTGAGCTTTTGGATCGAGATGGAAGCTTGGGGTGCTCTCCGAATTTGCTCAGCAGCTGGCTGACCCTCCCTCCTCTGTCAACAAACACGTTATCATCCATGCTGTCTTTTCTGTCTTCTTTAATAACAGTCGCCTGTCCCCATGGTCTCTCTTTTTCTTTCTCTCTCACCCAGGCCACGTCCGTTCTGAGCTCCCTGCCCATACTATCCCGCCTTGCATCCATGCTGGTGGCCTTCATCTCTCCATCCTCTCTACCCAAACCTTTCCCTCCTCCACCCATTGGACTCCTCTCTTCAGGGCTTACTGAGGGTTTTATGATCAGAACCTCAGAGGCTCGGATCTCAGTGACACTCCCTCCTCCTGCTAAGATCTCCCTCAAGTCCATCTTCATCCCTCTCTTCCCCTGATGGTCCTCCTCGGACCGCTCCCTCTCTGTCTCCCTCCATTTACCCCTTCTCTCATCACTGCCTTTCCTTTCCTGCTCGATGATGATGATGTTGTCAGCTCGGATGGTTCGTAGACAAGGAACGATGGGAGAGAATGAACTAGAAGGTGGATCTGTGTCTTTTTCCTCTTCGTCTTTTCTTACTTTGAGGAATTCTCGCTCTCTGACTGCATCTTTAACTGACTCTTTCCACTGGCTTTTATCTTTTTCCCATCCTTCTCTGCTGTTGTCCCTGTCTCTTCCTTGACTTCTGTCCCTGCCCTTGTCTTTTTCTCGTCCCTCACTTAAATCTCTGAATCTTTCTATTTTCAGCTCTATATCGCTTCCCCTTCCTGCTTCCCCATCTTGACCCCAGTGGCTTGGTTTGTCCTTCTCCTTGTCCTTAGCTTCCGGCTCATTCCCTGCATCTGCATCCCTTCCCTTCCTCAATGAACTCTGTGTGCGAATAAATGGGTTTTCATGGACTGGAACGATAGTTTCTACAGACACCTGACTCACTGGTTTAATGTCTGCTTCCAGCCATAGCCCTGGATCTGGACTAAGTGACAGTTCGCTTCCCAAATTGACGGTTACAAAACTGTCCGTGTCACTCAGACCATCAGAGGGAGATCTCACATCCACCTGCAGAAGACAGACGTCTTTTTCCTTTTCTCTGTCACCCAAACTGTCCTGCTTCGCCTTCCTCCGCTGGATTATCCCTCGCTTCCAGGCAGGCATGCTGGCAAACTTTTCCTCCTCCTGTTTCTCTCTCCTCTCTCGCTCCTCCTCCTCTCTCCTCTTTCTCTCCAGCAGGAGTTGCTTCCATTCCGGCAGAGAGGAGACAGACATAACAGAAAAAGTGCCGGATTTTGGAAAAGATGGTTGGTGTTCTTCTACGGAGCCTCTGAGGAAAGGTCTGCCAAAAGGAAATGTTTGTTAAAGTTAATGTTAAAAAAAGATTAAAAATAAAACCAGCTCCCTCTCACAACTGTATAAAAAGAGGCAAACATCAAACAAAATTAGACTTTTGGGATATAATTTACAGTGAAAATCCTTCATCCCAAACTGTAACATCAAGTTAATTGGTGTTTTTAATGTCAAACATCAAGAAAATCAATGTTAAAAGATTGAAAATTTCTCGACAATAGCATGTAGTTCTAGCTGACCTGTTGCTCACTGAACTTTAATCTTTTACACGAAATAATGTCACAAACTTCACTAAATCTAGTGGCACATTATACAAAGGTAACAGATAATAACTTTCTGCTTCAGTGTAATATCTAAGACAAAATGTTTTATTAAAAACTCACCAAAAATCCAGTCTATGCTGAAAATTACTACATCCACTTCGACTTTACAGCTGTCATCTCCACCTGTGCGTCTTGCCTGTGCGTAACGCGCTCCACTCCTTTACGGAAAACCTCTTTCTGCCGATAACAGATTAATCTCTGCTGTCAAAACGAGGGCTTGAAAGCACTTCACGACCCCGTCAAATCACCCCGCGACCCGACTGTGCATCAGAGCATGAAAACAAGTCCGTCGTCGGTGTGGTAGTAAATATTTCCAGCTTCAGAGCTGCAGCCCAGTAATCCGATAATTACATTAAATTCCGTCAGGAGAGTTTAGTGGCACACACCATATTGTCGGACCTAAGAAAAGACGTTTAAAGAGCATCGCCGTCTGCCCGGGCACCAACCCCACACACCCCCTCCTTTGCCTCATCCACTCTTCCCGCAGGGATAATTGAAGAGGAGGTGGAGGTGGAGGTGGAGAGGAGTGGAGCTGTAAAAACGGACTGTGGTGTCAGAAGGGCAGAGCTGCGGGAGTTTACCTGAAGCAGATCAGGTCATGATGATCCTCCCTCATAACATGTTTCCATTCATTATTTGCATTTTTCATGCCAGGACTTAACCTGCATCTCGGAATCTTTTAATGGTGCTCCACCCAAAAGAGGAATG
>JAQNCA010000008.1:5988422-6014175 GCA_029783725.1 Acanthurus tractus
GATTCATAAGATTTATTTGGGGGGCAAGGTGTGTAACATAAGATATGAATACATTACGAAAAGACAGAAAAGAAACATGACGCAATAGAATTATATACATGAATGAATCCTCAATCATTTGAAAAAGGGAAATGCCTCAGTGTTACAATAAAGATTGTACAACATTTCAACCTTAAAGGTAACAGAGTTAAAGAATAAAATGTCAGGAAAAAGACAACAAAATCAATTAAAGTAAAGTTTCTTACAATTTTATCTGATTTGAATTAAGGGAGCAAACATACTTAGTTACTTTTCGCCACTGAGATTCTGTAACAAAAAGGCTTACTGGTTAATTGCTTTATTCTGAAGAACTGACAATAACTGACAATATCAATAACAAACATCATTCAAACATTATTGACAAGGCCCACCATTTATTGTGTGTAGATAATTTGTCAGTAACATCAGCAGTTCTTTATGCCAACTGAACATTAACACAAACTGTTTTAATTATGCTTAATACTAAAGTACATTTTGTTCTAAAATGAATTGAAACAAAAGAAAATAAAAAATACATCAGAACAAACTATGTCAAATGAAGTCTCCATTTGTTGGGAACAAACCTCCCAACAAACCTAACACAGTCCAGTTGACTGGCTTTTTTTTTGACTCTTCAAAAAAAAAAAAAAAAGACCAATTTCCAAAACTCCATTTTAACTTAATGCCTCTCATATATTCTGTGTTACTGCCCTCATGTGGACTATTCAATGTGCTTCCTTTTTAAAAGTTTGCATTTCGCTCTATATAATTTTTTTCAGTTACTCTGTAATTATTAGATACAATTTTTCATTCTGTCTCATATTTTTACACGCGCTAAAAATGTTGTGTAAATAACTGAAAATAGACCTTGGAGGACACAGAACTCATGGTGACAAAAATAAAAAGAATTTTACTTGGACGACTGACTAAACATTTTGTAATCTTAGTTGTCTGTCATAAACAGTAAACAAGTAGTAATGAAACCATTTGACATGTTACACAACCTATAACTATACCAAACTGGCAGACTGTACACCGATAGGTCAGAGTTAAACACATTTATCTGTTCAAAACTCAATTAACTCCCCTCGGAAGGAACCAGAACAGAAACTTTGGCGCTGAAACACTCCACAGCACATGTTTGGCTGCCCTGAATCTGCAGTAACACAGGAGAGGAGGGGGATTTCTGACAGCTGTTGATTCTTCACTGAGGTCTCTTGTTGAAAGTCCCTGAAGCTGTCGACATTCAGCACACCACAAACTCTGCAAGCTGTCAGACTGGTTCAACAGACCGAGACTGAGTGTCACTGGCGTTCGATTGTGTGTGTTCTTGGGATCAAATTGCTCTCTAAATGAAAGAAATTTTGGGACAAGAAAAAGCTTAGTAACCCTGTTTTTTTTTTTAATTTCTGTATTATTTAGTTTTGTAAATTGGATTTGTGACCCAAAAAAAGGGGGCTAAATGGGTTCATTCTGAGTCTTATTTAGCCTAGCGTCTAACTTCAGCCATTTTGCATTAATAATTAAATTAGATTGGTGAGATTTAAAGTGTTCAACGGTACAATCTAGGTGTGTGTTTGTTAGTGGTCCTGCCCTGAGGTATGTTTCTGTGCAGGAATGTCTGCGTCATGAGACATGTGGAGGCAGGAGGAAGCCTCTGCAACATGGGAGTGTTATTTCACACAGAGCACACAGTTAATCACATTTCCATATGCAAAAACATGCAACTGACCAGGAACAACTTGATTTCAAACGCACTGCTCTATCAGACTCACCAGAGTTTTTCCTTTAGCGACGAATTCCAACCTTTTCTAAAATTCCAGCTGTTTATCTCTGTAATCAGAGCCCATTTGCAGCTGGATTCACTAGCGTTTGTCGGTGACAGATAGTACAATAAACTCTGGGTATTCAAACATAAGAGTCTTCTCTACTTTGAGCTGTTTCCACACCCTTCCTCTGCCTCATTTTGGGGATACACTGATGCCAACAATCCTTGGCATGTTTGGCTGAGTATAAATAGGGCACCCATTGTGCCACGCAGTGTCACACAAGGACTCGTGTCTTATCACAAATCTGCGCTGTATTTATCAGTTTTGAACGGCTCTGGCTCAAAGGCACAAAGGCAGGGCCCGCTCTTCTTCACCCATCTAGTTTGGGCAGGTAACCGTAACCTGTCTGCGGTCCACGCCCTCCGCCGCGCTGCTGCGCACAGGTAACAGAGCAGGAAGTGACTGTCAACGGCGTCGCTGTTGTTTTAAAAGGATTGAAAATGCAACAGTGTGTTTGAAAGAGAAACGGCCGCTTTTATGTTTTCATTTTTAAACCTTTTGCACCGTAATAACAGGAGAATCCTCATTTTAGCGAACATGAGGCTCTGCGCGCTCCTGGGACTTTTGTATTTGACGCTCTTCGACTCAGCAGGTGGGAGAATAATGTGTTATGGCAAGAAACATATGTTCAGTTAGAGTTTAGTGAAGCTTTGCATGTTCATTTGAGCTAACTTAATTGCTTTTAATTCGCAACACTGTAAGAAAATGTGTTAAACATCTAAAAACGCCTTGTTATTTAATTGTGGCGTCTTCTTAAGTTTGTGCCAATTCAGTCAAACACTCAGTAAAGTGTCACTTTTGTCTATTGTGATTAAACGTGCTCAGGCGAAACCAAATGCAAGGATACAGAACTGTTTGTTTTAAAGCTCCGTGTCCATTAATGAGGAGGATAATAGAGGACATCAGGTCAGCGTTATATACGGTCGATTGACTGTGGAGATGAAAAGCTGAAGCACACAGCTTATTTAGTCTGAGTGGAATAACGTTCAGTCCTGACTTCCAGACCTCCATTTTCAAATGGTTTTATGAGGCTTTTATGGAGCCTCCTGGAGGCATAAATACATCATGGCTTCATTAATGATTGACCAGCAATCTGCTGCAGAACTGTGAATCTGGCGGGCGTTTTATCTTATTTCCTTTTTCTCAGCATTTTCCAAATGTCTCTGCTTTTCAAATGACTCACGTCCTGTGTGAATGTCACCAGAGGCATGATCAATTTTGTTCTCTTTTGTACGATTTTGTAAAAATGATCAAACAAACATCTATTTTGCAACTAAATATGTCCATTTCAACGCTACATATCCTTGAAACTCTCATTGTTTATTGTAACAAGAGGCCCTCTAGCAAACATTTCATGTAAATGTTACTAGATTCTTCTGTGTTGCTTTCAAGTCCTTGCAAGTGAAGGCTGTGAATTCCTGGTCACTTTTATGTCTGAACTTGTCAGCTTTTCACAAATACACTTTTTTAAAAAAGTATTATTATAAGTGTTTTCTTTTGAATTTTTGCATTTGTGCTGAGTTGATATTATTTGGGATTAAATTATGATTCATGCAGATGCTTTTGGGAAGCCAGGAGTTCTGGAGAAAGGTTTCCTTAACTGAAAGTATAAAAAGTTACCCACTAATATTGGTGGACTGCAGAGCTCCAGATATTATCCATATGAGCACAATGGTGTAAATGTAGTTTTGTTAAGACTCCAGGAGAACTCCCTCATTTGATTCATACTGAGACACAAACTAAGTTACAAATTTTGATTGAAAAATCAACTTGTCAGATGAAGAAAGTCTTTCCAAAGGACTTCTTGATGTTTATCAGCTGACATTTGCACAAATGTTAATATATCTGCATTAAATCTAGCTAAATATTGAGCTTAAAGTGTTGTGTGGCTCTTTGGCTGCTGATGTATAAACTAATGGATGAAACTTTGGTGTTTGTAAAAGGATTAAGTTGTATGTCCACAGCTTTCCTAAAAGGAGAAGGTTGCAACGGCTGTATGATTCAGATAGCTAATCAACAACGATCCGTCATGCTGGTTCACCTCGAGTTGCTATCTTTACTCAACATGACTCACGATGATGAAAAGTCAATGAATTTGCTTTGGTTTGTCACTAAACATGAGGTGGAAAGGCGTGTCTGGAACCACTCTGTTTGCTCAAGCGTTTACAGCAAACTGTCTGACTGTTTGTGTGTGTGATTTGTTCCTATTATTCTCAAAATATCACTGAGGTGTTGAACTGATACCTGAAACTGTTACACAGGAGAGCTGGACACGGCTCAGCTAAGTTTGAACAAAGTGACGTCATCATCTGATTCATGCACGTCCTATAAAATTTGGAGCAGACAGTTTTATATCATCACATTGCATTTTGTCTGCAAATTAAAAAAAAAAAAGTCAGTGCTACACATCTGGTAAAGCAATCTTGGGCTAATCTGCTAACATGCTAACATTAGGATGCTAACATACTCACAAAAAAGATATTCTTAGATGTAATGTTTATGTTTATGTCCGGTTTAGCTTGTAAACATGCTGATATTTGCTAATTTTCGCAAAACTCAAAGTACAGCAAAAGGGAATGTCACTGGTTTTGTAGATTTTAATCTATTGGTGGCACTACAGAGACACAGTGGGGAAACTTAAAAGTCATCAGAACACAATGTCCTGGAACCATAAATGTCTTAATGTAATTTAATGGCAATCTCTTTATGTTTTAGTCTGGACCACAGTGACCAACCAGGCTTTATTGCTGCTAGCATAACTTAAAATCATGCTTATTTTAAATTAAATATGTTAAATTTAAATCATTTAATCAGCTGATTGTTTAGTCTTAAGCTTTAAAGATCATACCTTTGTGAGACTGACTCATGTTGCTTTTGTTTGTCCGATATTAAAAGACTCAAGTCTGAATATAGGAATGTTGTTCAGCTTGCTCTCAAGCAACTGATGAGCTGATAATTCAGGAAAACCCCAGTTCAATGATGCTTGATTTAATTTTTCATTGTTTCCATGTTTTAATTCACATCATCAGAAAACAGTTTTAGGTTATTTGCAGCTAAATGCTTGTGATCTGTTGCCTCAGAGTGCCTAAAGACGCTGGTCCGACCGGTCAAAGACTCCACAGTGACAGTGTCCACTGAGCTGCCTTTGGATCAATGTGCTGTTTGTACAGTCAGCGGGGTGAATGACACAAAAACATCCTGCAAGTCCTCTCTGTCTCTGGTACCTGAAGAGGAAGTGAAACTGCTGTTCAACTGCTCCCAGCCGATCGAACAGGCATACACTGTGGTGATTACCCGCACCATTGGTGAGTTTAGAGTAAAAAAACACATCAAATGACAATGCGAGGAGAAATTCAGGAGAGTTACCACCTGAATATGAAGCCCTACGTTCTTTTATTTAATTAAATTAAATCTCAAACTAATCTGTGAATCTTCTCTTGCCTGTGATTTTAACCCAGAGTGCACTAGTGATGCCTGCAGCCCTGCAACAGTAGAAACCCAACCGTCCCTCCTCTCAGAGTTCCCCAGAACCTTCAACTGGGAGTTGAAGGTACCTAAGAAGATAGTTGCAAGTCTGAACATTCTTGGAGCTGGACTGACAGAGACAACAGAAGCATGCTCTAATGGACTTCAGTATTCAGTGGAGACATCCAAAACAAACGGCAAAAGCCGGACTCAGTATTGTCAGGGTGGCTCTGTGACTCGATTAGACCTGCTTGACCAAGCTGTCGTGTCTCTCAATGCGAAACTGAAGGCTCAAGTCGAACCTGTGTTGTTCCAGGCCTCCGCTGGACCATTGAGTAAGAAATCACTGAACAAGTTTCTTAAAGAAAGTCTGTAGTAACACAATTGATTTAAGCTAGATTTTAGTTTTTCATTTTAAACTTAGTGTGGTTATCATGTAAGTGTTGTTTTTAGCACTAAATTAAAACAGGTTGCAACACACAAACTACTTCTTGCACAGATTTGGGTTGTTACTAAATATTTGCACACAGTCGCTACAAAATATAACTGTTAAAACTGACTGAACACAGTGACAAACTAAATGTTACCTATTTTATTGATAAAAAGAAGTTAAATATTCGACATAACAGTGATACATACTTGAAATGCTGTTAAATGTTTACATTAGCTTTAAAGTATACATATATGTACTATATATATATATATACATATATACATACTGTTTATACAACTTGAAATGATCTGGTTTCTTCTAGGACTGTAGGAAGGCAGACATGTGTATAGATGAATTTATGAATTGCTGGTGCAGCCCAATTCTCTGTTTTTACTCTCTGCTTTTTTACTCCTTTTAGAGGGCAGAACGATGACTATTACAGTTGATTCTGCTACAACTTTGGTCATCAGTCGTAATCCTGAAGAAAAAGAATGTGAAATATGCTCCAAAGATGACTCCACTTCCAACTGTAGCCCTGAAAAGACAATGACAAATGTGGAAAACCTCAAACTGGAGTTCGGCTGCCTGAATTCAGAGGATGTGTACAGTGTGAAGGTCGAGAAGATAATAGGTAAGAACTGCAGGATATATGTAAAAATGTTGTTCAGTTTCCGGCGTAATTTTGAATTACCTATACTTCATTAAATGGAAGACAAAAACCCCACACATAGATTCATTAACTTAAAAATCGATGAATACTCAAAAACGTCTTCAAATAAACAAAGAGTTTCAAAACAATTGATTACATTTTGACAGTTGCTTTGGTAATTGGTGTTTATCTTTAATTATTTTAATATTATGTGTTCCATCTTTTTTAAATGGATACCATTGGAAATATGAAAATGGATAGATGAAGAAATGTGTGTATGTATACATGTATATAACTTCTGAATTAATTTCAGGGTGTATTTTTATGTATATATTTAAATGTATGTATATATTTAAAGACAATTGAATCATGTTTGCTCCTCCATAGTCATGATACTGAAATTTGTCTTTTAGTAGCGCTCTTAATAATAATAATAATAATGATAATGATGATTAAAAAGAACATATATCTCATAACTGTATGTAATTCTAATTTTTATAATTTTTTCCACTCAGAATGCACCACAAGCTCATGCACTCCTGCTGCAGGGGAAATTGATCCAGACCTCTTTAAGGACTTTAAAAGATCCCTAACATGGGACATAAGTGTGCTAGAGAGGACTGTACTGACTTTAGACTTCCCTGGTGGATTACGGGAGTTGTCTGAAGCAGAAAACTGCAAAGAGGGCCACCAGTACACAGTGAGCACAACCAAAAATGACGGCAAGATCAAAACTAACAGTTACTGCAAGGATGGGACAGTTTCACATCTGGATCTGCTTGGACCAACGATCGTGACTTTAGAAGTTCCCAAAGGAGGAGAACAGAACTCAACAGCATTCACTGTCAAAGCAGCACAAAGACGCAAGTTCATGTTCCTTCACTTTGTTCTTACTAGAGAAGAGACACAAGTAACCGTGAACCGACACAAAGATACTCCTTTTATTGTACCTGACATTGCATTGTACAGAAATGTAAAACTCTGTTTCTTAGTGACTAAAACTTTTTTTACTGTCCTTAATTATTTTTGTTTTTATTTGACAGGAAGCAATACTTGTTAAATAACAGAAAATAAATCTAAAAGAGGTACATTTAGCATAAAATGGTAACTTTTATATGTAATCCCCAGCCAAATAGTAAAAAAAAAAAATCTCATCTTGAAAACAAAACTTAGTATCTTATAAAAAATAGTATATAACTTATTGAAAATTCACAAAACAGTAGATAGTTAAAGACAGACAGACATTTCAGAAAGTATAATACAGCAGCTTTAAAAGCAAAATAAGAAATCATAATTAGGCTGCGCTTAGCACTGAGCTAAATGCTAGCATTCTTGCATGCATGCATTAGTGCTAGCACACCTCTGTTGAGCATATTAACATCTTTTTTTGTTGCTCAAACTACATTTAAATGTAATATATTGAACATGTCGGCATGATAACATTTGTTTATTTTTACTATGTCAGTTTTAGTTTTGCATGTATTTTATCAAAACCCTCAAATAAGATTTCTTTCTTGATCATGGCACTACAAAGATCCTAACTTAGGAGTTACCAGTGTCATCGCATTTGATCCTGTACCAAATTTAAAGACAATCTTTCCCATAGTTGCTGAGACATTTAAGTAATAGCAAAAATATGAACCTCATTGAGACACTATAGCAATAGTCTAGGCATAAAGAGTTGAGAGGATTCATCTTCTGGTGACCATAAATGTACTAAATAATATCACAATCCATTCAGTAGTTGTTTGGAATTAGTCCAAACTAAAAAATGTGGATGGAGGCTGCTAAAAAACTTTGTACAGGTTTTTTATGCATTAATAAATTACACAGAAACTCAGTTCTGATAAACATCTACCTGTTTTACCCTTCTTTTTAGGTGGCAGACTGATGGCCGTGACCCCTGATCCTGACACCATCATTACCATCGTAGGTGGGGCCTCTGACTGTAGTGTGTGTAGAGGCAAGGCCCCCAACCAGATATGTCAACCTAATCATCTTATTCTGAGAGATCCTACCAACACCTCAGTAGAGTTTACCTGTGAACAACCTCAGGATGTTTACAATGTGGACATCAACAGAGAAATTGGTATGAAATAAATAAATAAATAGATAATAAAAAATTTGGTATAGAAAAAATACTCCAAAACACAAAATCGCTGATATGCTCTTCTTTTCAAACTCCAGACTGCACAGAGAACTCCTGTTCAGGTGTCATTGTTCGAGCTGAGTCCTCACTGTTTCCAGACTTCAATCGCACCTTCACCTGGGATCTGAAAGTTGACTCTTCTCGGGCTTTCCAATTAGAATTCCCAGAGACAGGGATGCAACAGATTCCCAATGGGGAGACCTGTCCAGATGGGCACACATACTCTCTTATTATGTATCTACGTACAGGACCAGCAACCGTTGGTACATTTTGCAAAGGAGGAATTGTAACCACCATCCTGGCTCGCTACAAGGGTCGTTTGTCCTTACAGGTGCCAGGGGACAGGAAGCTGGAACCTGTTGACCTCAAACTGACTGTCGGACCTGAGACTGATAGTAAGTTTTTAGATGCTGCTTTACAGGATCTGATGCTTTAGTTTGTCTTAGAGCTTTTTTTTAAAAGGTTTAAATATGACTTCTTTACATGTTTCAGACAGCAGTATCCTTTGCTTGTTTCTTTCCAGTGATGGCCATAGTGAAAGTAAACCTACCGCGAGGTGTATCAGAGACAGACTTCATCACAACCAACTATCCCCGTGATTTCCCTGACCAAGAGCAGATGCAGTGGGACTTCAAGGTGCCCGGCATGCACAACTACACAATACGTTTCCTTAATCACACAGCTCCCGAATGCCTCAGCAAGGAAGTGGAGGTGGAGTACAAGAGAGAAGACAATAAGGTGACGAAAGTGACTCTGACAGATCCTCAGCCGGAGCATCAGCAAGGCAACTTCAACATGGTGCTGAAGAACTGCATGACCAACAGGACACTTCAAGGACTCAACTTGAAATACAGTGTCTCTGTGATGAGGAGTGGCCATCCAGGTACAGTGTTTAAACTCAGACAGCTGAGAGTTGTGGGGGGTTTTCTGATACCAGTTTTGGCCCAAATTTTATTTGATTTTTGTCCTTAAGGTTCCTTTTTATACGTTCACCTTCTGTTGTTTTCCTGCAAACATCCTAGCAAGCTTACTCAAGTTTTATTGATGCATTGATGTATCCAAGACTAGTTTATAGCTCTTGTATTTCATGTTATATTCAAGCCACAGAGCAAAGAGTCAGATTTTCTGAAAACAATGCATTAATAATTAGCGTGTGTTTAAAAAAACTGAGCCAGGACTGATGTCAACATCTGGCAATTGTTATTTGAGAAAAAAAACAAAAACTGTTTGACAAACCTGGCAACAATTTTTCTTTTTAATGTGGCAGACAGAATATTTTTCTCAGCCAGATGGTTTGAAAAGTCTTTGACGTAACTTTCTCCTTCAAAATGTCAAGTCCTCAAATCTTTATTGGTTTTTAAAGATCAGTGAAAGTATATTTTTTTAAAAATTGTATGCATAGCTCTGTGACTTTAAAGTGATGGTAATACAAAACACTGTGAGTCAAAACAAACATGATTTTATCCTATAAAATACATAATTCTGGACTTTGAGATCAAAAGTCGGCTCAGATCAAACAAAAAAGATCTATCTTGGATGAAGACTTCCTTCTGAGCTGTTAAATATTGTCTTCTTTATGTGTTTCCCTCTTAGTGTTGTGCACTGTGGATCTAACCAATCAAGAAGAAGTGTCCCTGCAGATAGAGAAAGTTGGCTCTGATCCCTACTGTGAGATGAGCATTGACTCTAAGGTTGAAGAGAAGATAAACGTGGCTGCTGGCACAAAGGCACACCTCTCCTTCCTCGACTGTCCAAATGATGATTTGCGCCTGACTGCCAGTCGAGTCATTTGTAAGATATTTTCATTTTTATGTATTCACAGATAAACAAAATGAGCTATAAGCTATTAAGTCTGTTGAGGTCTTAGTGGAATAGTTTATCATTTTTGAATTGCATTACTTTTCTTGCAGCAAGTCAAATGAGAAGATTTTTAGATAAAAATGACAGCACAGCCAGTGAGCTTAGCTTAGCATAAAAAAAAGATACAGAGGGAAACAGCTTGTTAGGTTTTGTCTAAAGGTACAAAAAGGGACTTTCTTGCCTTTTGAAGAGAGCAACACTAGCTCTTTCTCATTTTCTGTTTTATTGCTAAGCTCGGCTGGTCTGCAGGCTTTAGCTTAATTTCTAATGCACAGAAATGAGAATTGGATTGATCTTCTCATCTCACTTATTGCAATTGAGCAAATAGGCCTTTTATCAAAATTGTCAAACTATTCCATTAAATATAAATAAAGTTTTGGTTTTAGAGAATAGATTTTAAAAGTATTATGTACGTTGTTCCTAATCTCCTTTTGCTTCCTCAAATAACAGCGTGTCAAAATTTGACGTCCTGCTCCTCAACTAACCTCACTGTGCCCAAACTGGACTCCTGTCTACGGATGCCCCTCCACAGCTTCACCTGGCACATAAAAATCCCTAAAGACAGCACAATAGACCTGACATCGTTACCAAGGGGTCTGCGACAGTCCCTGCCCGGCCAGGAGTGTAATAAGACTATAGTCCTGCATCTCGCAGAAGACGATGGGTTTCCTATTGGAGATTTCTGCTCTATTGGAGCCATCAGCAAAGTTCAGGTGCACGCCAACATGTCTGTCACAGTCAAAGACCTGGACTTCAAAAAGATGAGGTCCACTAGTCCCGTTCTCAATGTCAACTTCAGTCAGGAGATCCCAGGTAAGACATCTGTATGCTGCAGGTTGCAGATCAGGTTTATTTGCAGATAATTTTCTGTGAATTGATGATTCCTTTTGTCAGAAAATACTAAAAAAATCTGGCATCTTCATATTAACTCTCTTGTCCAACCAACAATGTAAAACCCCAATATATGTTTAGTTTTTCATCACATATGTCAAAGTATAGGACAAGTTTTACAAGGGTTCCCTTACAGATTTTCCTTTATTTCCAGTAAGCAACAGTCATCCATCATGAAATCCATAGAACTAAACAATATTCTTAAATCTGCAGGCTTGTATATTTTTATATAAACAATGGATTTGGTATTTTTTGTAATGTGCAAATAGTTACTCAACCAATAATAATTAATACTAATAATAATGATATTTAATAGCATCATTGTCAAGAGTAGCTGTTTCCATTGCTCAAAAGTAAACAAAAACATCAATAGACAAATAAGAACTGCTTGTATTTCAGCCACAAAGATGTAGCTTTACTGCCTTGACTGACTTTATTAACTGTCAGGTCTTCTTTTGCAATCCTCCTCTACACTTCATCAATAACTGAGCTACAGCAAGTTAAGACATGTTTTATTTTCTACATGTTTCATAGACAGACATTGCAGGTAATGAAGGGAAGCAGCAACAGAAGAGTTAGAAGCACTATGGATGAGACAGATAAGGATAGGCTGCTGCACCAAATATTAAACTACATTTAACATCCTGAATAATGTTGTTTTACATTGTAAGAGCCAAAATTTAATAACCTTTACTTAGTACATGAATTAGTCCATCAGTATACGATTTGCAAGTAACCATTGAAATGGGCAAAAACCTTATAAAACCTTTTAAATAAAAAAAAGCTGTTTTAGCTTTTAAAATGTATATATTTTTGTTTTTTCTCAGTTTTCTTTAATTCAGTGCTTTGGGTTTGTCCATTTTAAAGGATATTTGTTTTTAAAGACATCATCATTAGTAGTAATTTTTAGTCCAAACAAGTAATCAAAAAAAATATTTCCAGGTTAATTAATGATGAAAATACTTGTTATTTGTGTCCCTTACAAGAGAATTTGTCTCCAATCCCTTAATATCTGTCATGCTGCGTTATGCGAAACTGCAACTGTAGTTAAGTAATAGCATTTACTTTGCTTTGAAATTCCACACAGGGGCGCTATTGTACCACTAATGCCAAAGAGATCTTCTGAATTTGTAGACCTGCAGAGATTAGTCATCCATAGGATACAATACTGACACTCAGCATTATTTCCATCCATTTTCAGAGACCATAATTTATAAAGTCAGCCCAAAGATGTCCTCCCCGACCCTGCTGGCCACCCCAAACTGGCCTCAGGGCATGAGGCCTTTCTCCACTGTGTCCTGGATCGTCACTCTACCGAGCCAGTACAAGGCCAACATGCAGTTCGTCAACATCAGCCAGCCCAAATGCAGAGACAGGCACACATCTATGAAAGTGCAGATGCTGGGACATGAGGAGGAGATCATGAGTCGCAGGGAGGACGAGGAGGCCGAGGACAAGCTGGTGGTGCCAGAGAGTTTCTACCTCAATATGTCCAACTGTGTACCGGAGGAGAATGAATTCAGTGCATTGACCAAAATAGATCTGCAGAAGAAGACCAGTGAGCAGTTGCTAATAATTTGGGCCTTTCATGACAAATTACTAAAAAATGTATATAATGAAGAACTAACTCAACTTAATTCTGCCATGTTTTCTTCTTGCCTCTGCAGATCTCTTGGCCATCCTCCTCGGGTTGGCAGGGGCTCTTGCACTTTTGCTCATAATTCTGGCTGTGGTGTGCATCGTCACAAGGTGAGTACACCTGTGGCAAAACTTAAACATTTGGGCCTGTATTTAGCAGGCAGCTTAACGCCAGACTAGAAAGAAGTTTGAAGTCTTAATATGCAGTTTTTGAAGAAACAAAACGCTGGAAAAGGGATGTCATGTTATATATAATCAAATATTTAATCTAACTGGAAACAAATAAGTTTGTCAGCTAAATATACTGCATAAACAATGTAATATTTTTCAGGAACTTGAGAATAACAATAATATGAATTTACAAAAAAGAAAATCCACTTTTAATGTATTTTATATTAGAGTTAAAATGTTTTTTGCTTTTTTACTAACTGATTGAGGGTTAAAGAAAAACATAAAATTACAGGTTCTTTTTAAACTTATCTTTTTTTGATGAACAGTATTTTTTATGTATGACTTGGTTGAATTTTTGACACAAATGAAAAGATTTGATAACATTTTTTGTCAGTTTTGGGGGACTCCATACTTAAACGTAATTCTTTTTAAGCTTGATGAATATGATCCCCGGTGTCTATGTGAGTTTGATTGAGTGTCATGTTTTGATGTGATATTTGGCTGTGTGCAATCATTTAAGCATGTAACTTGCAGCTTTTGAGTTATGGTCTACCTTCATTTCTCAAACAGGAAGAAGAAAAACGACAAGAGAAATGAGTCATCCATCTACATTGGCAGAGGTAGTTTCTTCCGCCCAGGTGACAGGCACTTCAACAAAAGTCGGTCTGAGAACGAGTCCCACGTCTACGCCTCCATTGATGAGACGATGGTGTACGGCCACCTGCTGGGTGACGCCAGCTACGCCGACAGCTTACAGGACCACTACAACGGGATGCAGGTGGACTCTTATCAAACATTTACGGGCCCCACTGATGCAAACCTGCCAGTGATTAAAGAACCGGACCACGAACCTGATGAGGTGGACGGGTTCAAGACGTTCTTGGACCCCTCTGACACTTTCATCCCATCGCGTCCACGCACTCCCATTGACCGGCAGGACAGCCTCGGCTTTCAGGACAGCAGGATGGTGGACAATGAACTGTACACGTTCAAGAGCACAGGAAATATAAACACCATCCGGCTCTCTGGTGTTGACATGGAACCGGAGCCACCGATAACGGAGGACTCCCTGTAGGGTGTCAGGACTCCAGCTGCATTATGGACTGCTGTTACTTAAGTCTTGTTACGGCACCGAGTATCTGCACTGATGTGAACTTCAATGACACTCAGGAAATCTAAGTTCCTTAAGTTTCTGAATATGGCGCACACATGGTGTTTGTCGGAACTCATTTCTAAAGCTTCAAAAGTAGAAGCTGTGATCGTTTTTTTTTGTTTTTAAATAAAGTTTTGCTCTCTTGCTGAGACTTAGATGAGAAGTTGGTTCTCATTTAATTTCTGTCCCGTAAATACAGGCTACAGCTAGCAGCAGGTTAGCTTAGCATAGCATAAAGACTGATCCAGGCTAGCTGTTTCCACTTGTTTCCAGTCTTTGAGCTAAGCTATGCTAACTACCTGTAGGCTGTGGCTTACCATTCA
Organism: Acanthurus tractus; assembly: GCA_029783725.1. Lineage (NCBI taxonomy): Eukaryota > Metazoa > Chordata > Actinopteri > Acanthuriformes > Acanthuridae > Acanthurus > Acanthurus tractus. Next base: position 6,003,002 of record JAQNCA010000008.1, read on the forward strand.
AACAAGAGGGTGATAATCTTCTCGTTTAACTCTCACCAAGGCAGCAAAAAAATTACTTTAGTTTCATTTTTTTAATGTTTGATATGTTTAGTTTTATTAAATCTGCCCATGTGGACTCAGGAGCAATGACTATGAAAAAATGTGCAAGTGCATCTGTCCCTTGTTTTAAAAGTGTTTGTGTTTTTACCGTAAATTGTTTACTAGTCTGTTTTTTCTTTACCTGTAAATACGATTTAGTTGGTTTTTTCAATAAAATCTAGGAAAATGGTTTAATGTGGAAAAGTTTACTTCTTGATGTTTTGACTTCCATCACATCACACCATTTGTTTCTCTCCTGAGGCAGACATCTTTACATTCTGGATGGTGAAAACAAATTCAACCACAGAAACTCTGGCCATGAAAAACAGTCTGAAGAAGGGTGTGGAAGATTTTAGGCAAGCAGAGCAGACGCCAGTGTTTACCATGGAGAGGTTTTTACTGGAAACAACAAATGTTGAAGCCAGATTTACAAAGTAGCACCACATTTACTGCAGATGCAGGAGATAAATGTTAGAATAAAGTCTGCATCTCTGTTTTTGACTTTCAGAATCAGTGTTTGGCATTTTGGAAAATAATCACTTTCTTGCAAATACTTGAAGGTATTTCCTATTATTTTTTTAAAGATATGACAGTAGAGGAATAGGTTCTCATAGTTTATTGATGGTGAGTTTTTGAAGTAAAAGAAACATCACTTTTGGATCAATGTGAGCCTTGTCATGGAAATACAGTAGTTGTAGAGAGATGCTTGACTTTAAACCAGTGGTTCTCAACCAGTGAGTCATTTAACTGCAGCAATAAAGGTGGAAATAATGGAAAGTTACACCCAGATTTTATTTTGTGAAAGGTACCAGCAGCTGCACACACATTGTAGGATCATTGGTATTTAAAATATAAGCATCCAATGTATGGTTTGACATTACATACAGCATACAAAAACATTTTAAAAAGAAGATAGAATTCTTTTTTTTTTAAAAGAAGATAAGGTCCTGTTTTTCTAAACTGAACTATGTTTTTTTCTGGTTTAAAAATGACCACAAGGAACGCTGCAAATGACATATCACCAGATCGGTTTGGTCAAAAAGGAACAGCTTTTGTTTCAGATCGGAATCAAGTCCAGATGCAAATCCAGCTGAGAAACACTGGTTCAAACCCATAATAGCATAGCAGGCAAAGTGGCATTGCAGGCAAAGAAAGCAGCTACAGCTGTGCGCAGTCTGTGATGTGATAAATGTGATCAAATGATGTTGAACTGGCAGACGGAGGGCTTCTCGTCACGGCAGTTCTCGTCGGACCACTTCCCGCGGGAGGCCACCGACAGGGCGGCGCAGTTGTGGGACTGGCCGCCGTCCGGCTGCGGGGACCGGCTGTTGGACGTGTCCCAGTTTTTGTATGTAATGCTGGAGCCGGTCTGGTCCACCCAGGTGCCCTCAGCCATCATGTCGTTGACGCCAAGCCACACCTGCTGGTTTGCACCGATGCTGCGGCGGACGTAGTCTCTGAGCTCGTCGTTGTCGTCGCTGGATGTGGGCGTGCCGAGGACTCCGCCCAGGTTGTTGCAGTCCTCACTGGCGGTGTGGTAGCGTTTTCTTATAGGGTCAATCAAGTAACACTTGCCATTGATTTTCTTACCTTTCAAACAGACTGAAGAGAAAAATAAAAAAAAGGGGAAGTAATATTAGATGGAGCTGAATTGTGGTTTAATTGCAACCCACAAAAATAAATCTCAGGTTACACATGTATCCTTGTGTTTAATGCATAGAAATCACCATGTGGTGTTTTGAAGGCAGCATACAAGCACAATAACCTCACTGATAATGAGCAAACATAACGAAAATGAAACTTTTTTTCTGTACTGGAGGTTTTTTTCATTTGCAGGAACAGCTGATTATTGTGTAATGAACAGGAGGTTGGACAGAGTATTTCCGTGCCATGTGGTGACCAGATTAAAAGCTGCAGTTTCAAAGACTACACATGTTTCTCATATGAGTCTGTAATTAAAAGAAGCACCCTGAACAATGCGGTTCATGTCAGCTATCAGTAAATTCACTTGGCTGCACTTTAAAACAGTTACATCTTAATTTTCTACAGAGGGAAGAGATAAAAAAAGTACCTGAGTATATTATGATACTAATAATATGAAGATGAAATATGGCCTGGCTCTGTGTCCTCCTCCACAGGTGATCATAAACCTTCCAGGGACAGTTCAGCGGGTATAACTGACTTATCTGTAAATCTGACTCAGATTTATTCTGACTCATGGCTGGATTTACCTGACGGGGGGCTCAAGGGCAAAATGTAATATTTCACTCTTATTGAACCTCAACCTCTTGCCTGGTCTCAGACTTTCTGTTTGTCAGTAACTGTGTGGTAATTTTATTAAAACTGTATTTGGAAATATGCACCACAAAAGATCAATTTAAACCAGACATCTTCTGTCTTGACTCCTCAGTTGTGTATTTCAAAAATCAGCGTGCTGCTTAAGTTTAGGAAAAATGTATCCTATGGCTTTGTCTTGACTGGTGGAATTTGTTGTAGTTATTTTAAAAGATTTTATCTTTTCTTATAGATTTGATTTCCATTTTATTCCCTGTTTGACTGTAAAACATTTTGTGACTTGTTTTTAAGGGCTCTATTTGTATATTTATGAAAAAGGTCCCTTGACAAAAGTTTCTCACACAAAAATGCAGGACCTTTGCTTTAATTATTAGGAGCCTCAGCACTGCAAATCCCTATTATAAAGTATCTGAAAATGATTTCTATCCTTTTATTAATGCAAACAAGATTTGCACAAATGCATCATCCAGCTGTTCAGAGGTCAGGCTTACCTCTCTGCAGGGCTTGCTGTTCCTTCAGCACCTTGAGCTCCTGGACAATGTTGTCAATCTGCTTCTGTAGCCCGTTAATTGCAGCATCATCTGATTTGAACAAAATAATGCACGCAAGCAAATTGATATTGGGTGTTTGTGCATGCTCATTGATGAAAAATACTGACAAATGTTCGAATAATGTTTAGTCTTAAGGGGATCTGAGCACATGCTGATGAAGAGAAAAGGCTGTTTAGAGAGATTTATCCAATAGACATCTTGAAAATGACCCCATATTCCAGAAGTATTTACCTTTTTTAGCTGGCTTCTTCTTCGGTGGAGTCTGCTGAAATGAGCAGTTCACCAGTAGCATCACTCCCAGCAGCACACACACTCCTTTGAACTCCATGGTTGGACCTGCTGAATAAGGCTGTTCCAGCGTGGATGCTTGCAATTTATCTGTCTCTCTCTCTCTCTCTCTCTCTCTCTCTCTCTTCTTCTCGTTCTCACACCCTCCCTCTCATTTCTCTTAACAGGGAAAATTACTGAGGTCCTAACCATTTGCAGAAATAACAATCCGTCCTCAGGAGTTTGTGTGTGTCTCAGCTGACATCAGACACTTCACATGGAGCGAGGAGGGCCAGTGCTAAGCTGAGCCAGGCCAGGTGGAGACTGTGTTAAGCAGTTATGAGCTTTACGTCAAAGTGTTCGTAAGTATATAAAAAAGAAAACAGACAAACACTGACTCATCTGTTGCATAAATGCCCAAATGACATGGTTACAGTTTATTTCTTGGCCCAAACAGTAGCTTGGTCTTGAAAAAAACTGATTGAATAAAGTGTTCTTTCCTAAAAGTTGGCCAAAAAGTGTTTCAGGAGCCGTTTTGAATCATTTGGAAAATATAATGTTTCTGGCAGCAATGAGACTGAAATTTAAATCCTTTATGCAGCTCTGAACTCATTTTTAGGTATCTGCAATGTCAATCTTTAAAAAAAAAAAAAAAAAAAATGCATAATTTCGTGAGCCATATCTCTTCATACATTATTTTTATTTCAAAATATGCAGTGAGAGCTCCAGACTAAAATTGGAACAGTTTGTTTTGGACCTGTGTGCTCTCGGCCAGCGCACACACCCTGCGACAGTCTAAGGGCAGAGTGGAAACAATCCTGACATCTGGATTTTTTTGTAAGACTTCCATTTTACACAATCCTCGACTGACACGTGGCAAAAACAAAAGGATGCAGAGTCTGGACTCTTTCCTGTGCACTTCTGTCTTGACAGCACAGCAGTAAATTTAGATCTGGTTACTGGTGGGAGTAATGAGTATCACTTTCGTTTCTTTTCTAAAAATTAACTCCAGCTTGTGTCGAACACAGGCACCAGGACATTTAAAAGTTTTACAATAAAGGAAGTTATGTTTGGAAAAATATTCCTCTTAACATCACTACATGATTATTTTGTTGTGATGGTCTCTCTGCAATATCCTCGCTTATATTGTGAATGTTGATTTAATTTGTATCTAAACCAATTAACTTTCTTTTGCACAAGCTGCTTGCTGTAGTCCGTATATCAAGCTGGAGGAGTGAAGTTATTCACCTTTCCTTAAATGCATGTGCAGTTCACACTGAGTGTTTCTGCAGACACTCTGAACTTAATAACGTCTGTGGTTTAAGGTAACTAAAAAATGCAAGTCCGCACTGACTGAAAAATGGACAATAACTTAAACAACAGCATATAAAGTTGAAGTTTTATTAGAAAATTCTGTATACATGTACATACAAACTGAAGATGATTGATTTTAACCAAGGAATCCAACTTTCTGTCTTGTCTTTCCCAAATCCTCCTCCTGCTGCAGGAGCTTCATCAGCGGAGCATGAAGGGCCTTCCCAACCCGTTTACCTGCCTGGAGACAAATAAATTACATTAATGCTTACACAGCCTTACTCATGCAAAACTCAGTTCCCTTTTTAACTATTTTTACTTTTATTATCATTTAAGTACAATTTTCTCCCGTTGTTACTAGGACAATGGTTTAAATAAAAACTGAGTTAAAATCAAATTATGCTAATGCTTCAGCTGAGGCAAGAAGAGGCCAGATGGTCAGGGAGGATGGCCAGATTCACCTCTGTCATTTCAAAGATGCTTTCTGGATCCAGGCTGCCTCCGCCCACCTTCCTGGTGCAGGTGACTGTGCCCTTGTGCGTCACAGAGATAATCAGGCTGGCCACAGAACAGGCTTTCTCCTGCAGAGTTGCATCCACTACATGCCGGTGGCCCACCTGTAGGAAAAAAAGCCAATGTCAGAGCTGTCAAGCAGTGTGAGTGCGTCACTATTTGTGTCGTGATAGGCTTTGAAATGTGAGCGTACCTTGCACAACGTCACTATACAAGGAACGTTTTCTACATTGAGTCTCACACAATCAAAAGGGTCATCCGACAGCTCAATTTCTTTCCCTCCTTCATCATCAGCTGATATATGCACTCTGGGAATTCTGTTGGTACAGTAGAGTGTCTGTAAGCTTCCATTTCACCCAATAACAAATGTCTAGACTCAAATAAACACCAGTGCAAACAGTGTGACTTACTTTGTGTTGAAGAGAGCTGCCTTTATGGCTACCGAGATGGCATCGTACAGGTTTCCATCACACTGCAGGAGCTGTGGAAACGAGTCAACGTGAGATTTGACCTTGCCTAGGACCATGAAACTGAATATACACAGCCAAAAGAAGTTTATTTTCAACTAAATTTTCCTCTCCATTTTACCCCTTTGATAAAACACACAAAGCTTTGTCCAGGAGAGAGTGGATCACTCTGCGAGATTTATTACACAGTATTTTACAGCAAGGACAAGTTTAACCTTACAAGTAGGAAAAGAAACTGGCACACAGCAGCCAAAACAACATGCAATTTGGTTGATTGCTATTTCTGTTTTTATTCTACTGTATGATGCAAGTTTAGAGATATATTAAATCTGTATACAACTGGCTAATCACTGCATGAAGTGTGGGTTTGAACACTGAATTGTCATTTTTGAAAGTGAGAGACAAAAGTAAAGAAAAAGATGGACACTGCCGCTCACCAGCACATCAACATAAAGGACCCAGCAGTGTTCTCCAGCACTGATACAGAGGCTCTTCAGGTCCACACTGTGTTTGTTGTTGAAGACTTTGTAAAGAGTGTTACTCAGCTCCGTTCCAAGCTCCTCCCCTCCTCTGCCCTCAAACTCAGGCGTTGCATTTGCCGAACTAGTGATGGAAAGTAAACGAGACAACAAACATGAAAGCTGACAGAACATTCATCAGTCTGAGATGTTTTATTTGTATTATGACAATATTTCCTGTTGCAAGTCCAAAGAGAGCAGATGATACAACACTGCCTCCCAGTGGCTGGCTGTTCATCATAACATAACCAAAACCCATTTACACCTTCTGTCTTTTTTATTTATTGTATGTCTTTATTTATGCGATTACTGAACATAATTCCTTTGAGCTATGATCATTGTTAGGTATTTTACTTTACATTTGATTACAGCTTAAAATATGTACACCTTTTTTTTTTTTTACAGTAACTGAGCTGAAATGTACTAATAAAGTGATTGCTGACCAACAGTACTTCAAAGTTGGCTTAAGAACAGCTAGTGTTTGGCCAAACTCTGACTCAGCACACTTACCTGAGTTTGGTATGTAATATGAAAACTTTCAACAGAATGAATAACTGGGTTTTTTGGGACCTGTAATGCTGAAATACAGTGCTGAATATCTATTTTGAATAGAGTCCCCTTATCCCTTGAGTATCTACCCTAAAGCTTTCAGTATATACCATACCTACCAATCAACAAAAAACTCCAAGTAGCCTTCATCTGGCACCATGGGCCTCGGTTTTCCAATTTCAGTCTTAATACCAACTAAAACCACCGTGTGCCCCTGCAGGAAAGGAAAAGCATTTAGGTAAAATAGGTCAATCATACTACCTCACATATTAAAGCAGTAAGAGGCCAACACATAAGACAGGCTCAGAAATAATAAGTGCTAGTGTCACTGACTATCTCTGTCAGTGATACTAACACTCACTATGAAACGTTTTAGAGCAACTTTTAGTTTAAGCATAAGATGAGCGAACATGTTGGACGTCTCCTGCAAAATAAACCCTTTGTGACATACCAACGTGACTTTGGCCGAGCCGTCTGTGTTGGATACCACATCGGTCTCAATTTCCATGTGTCTGTAGTCCTCACAGCCTCTCCCATCCACCCGTAAGTCATCCTGATGGCAAAAATCGACATGTCAACAACACTCCGCTCTCAAAGTTAGCAAATGCTAACATAGCTGGCTAGTTTTCCAACACAAAATGTCTGCCGTGGCATTAATCGATTTTTGTAATTTTACAGATGTCGTTCTCTAAAGCAAAATTATTGAAACGTACCCGTATACCGTGTAAAATATACACTTTTTCAGCTTCACTGACTTGTACTGTTGCCATCATGTAACGGCGGCATGTGTATGTCGCTCTTGATCTACGTCATCAAAAGCGCAGCACACCCGGATGTCGTAAATAAAAAATAACATTTTTATTCAATACTTTTTAAAAACTTTTTTTTTTAAGGACAACGAATTACTTCGCGCAATCCCTCGCTGTTATTGTCGTAAAAGTAGCTTGAGCTTCACATATTTAAATTTTAATGTCTTTTTTCTGCAAGTTAAAAACACAAGATTTTTGTTATGACTCTATAAATGCCAGCACCATTATAAATAATAAACAAACAGAAATAAAAATAGTATGTAAACTAGCTGGAGCTTCTGAATGACTGGTCACCTCTCTCTTCCATGGAAAAGAATGGAAATGTTATAAACCAAGAGCATTTTAGTCTTATCAAAGACTCTCTTCTCTTTACCTCTAAGTCAGTTTCCACAGATGCTTGTTTCTCTGTCAGCCACTGTACAGTTGCTTATAAATAGACGACCGAGAAAACGAATACTAAATCTGTTTATTCTGTAGGCATAGTTTTTAAGTGCAATTTGCGTTGCAAATCCAAAAATGGTTGAGAAATTTGTAGACAAAACATAAAGTATCAACTCCGTCTATGCTCCACCTAGCTTATTTGCCCATTAAAATATTTTTACGTTAAAACACGTTTCTGCTCAAATGATATAAAGTATTATATTTAGTGGTCCAGATTGTTTTTCAAAGGATAAAACGTGTGTCTTCATAAAACAGCACCACACCAAGCGTACAGGAGATGGCGCCATAGCACGCTTTACTGGGCACCCTCAACTGTAAGAGGGAAAAAAAGTTTTATTTTGAAAATTGCAAACAGGAAGCTGAATTTGACGGACCAGCGGTAAACCTCAGAGTGTGTGTGTGAGCGCGTGCATCTGTCTGTCACTAACCGTTGAATCTCCGCTTACTGTAACAGACAGAGACCGCAAGAAAGTCCTCAAGTTACCGTTGACGCTTAAAACCGTCAAACAGACTATTTTTAAAGCGGAAAGGAGCTCGCTAACTTTTCGTCAGTGAAACTTAAGTCGTCTGCCGGTGGAAATGATCCAGTAACTTTAAGGTCAGTCTTTGATTTTAATCTTGCTGAGTCAAGAATCTTGTCCGACCGCCTTGAGAAAAAGTCCGTCTCATGGCCTGTGACTGACCCAATGGTCATGTCAGTGTTAAATTGTTGTGCAACTTTTTCGTTGGGTAAAGCTAGTTTGTTTTGCTAACATTTTAACGCAATACATATACAATTCAGAGCCGTGATATATGTTCGGGAAAAAAAATGATCCTGTGACTTATTTCGTTTGTTTACTTGAACTCTGTAACGTAACACTCTTAATCAGAGGGATTTGTCATGGCACACACCTACAAGTTGCTCATTTTTAGTACTTTTCCATCCGTCCTCTTAAACAATGAGATGTTTCAGACGCTACTATGAAAGAAAAATGATTATATATTGTGATAGAATTAATATAATAACTGCATCTTTGATGCGAAGTGTCACAAACTGGAAGAAAAAAGTAGTTACTCTGCTTTTTTGTAAGAAGTCCTGATAAAATGCCACTGCGTGCATCTGTCTGTTTTGTCTTGACTGGTTCAGGTCATGAATGATAAAATTTCCACAAACCAGTAAGAAACAAGAAATGTGGGTTGGTGCCTGTTTAAAAGGCATGTCATCGTGTTGAAGGTTCACCCTCCTCCTGTGTCCCAGAGCAGGGCAGAACAAAAGCACACACTGCTCTGTTTGTGACTTCAATGAGATGCAGCATCAGAAGCTGCTCCATTTTCAGTGAAAATGCAAATGTCAGTGAAGCCCTTAGTGCAAAATAGAGTCCATTCATACTCCCAGTTTGTAATTAATACTGCAGAATTGCCAAAAAATGAAAACCTTATTTGTAGCTTACGCAATGAAAATCACAAAGGGAATTAATGGACAGTGATAAGCAGATCAATTGACATTTACCGTCAATGGAACTCTGCAAATTTACATTTTTTCAAACCCAATGTGGTTTCTAGATTTAGAAAAGGTTGACTCAGGTAAAAAATGTCCTGGGGGACTAAAATCACACATGAGAATTCTAAAATTGCTTTCATTACTCCAAAAGTGTATTACTTCTCCTAACCACTTTCATACATCTTTTCAGTTCTATAAAATTACCGCTTACCACCAACTGCATGGCGAAATCGTGTCTGCTACATCAAAGCTGTGCCGTCTTTTAAACATATGAAGACAAACTTGTTTGTTAAAGTTCCTGAACAGCCTTTAGATGTCTGCATGGAGTCTGACTCCTTAGAGCTTGACTTTCTGCTCAAGTTTTATTTGTGTACTGATGTTTGAGTGATTCCACTCAGTGTTGCTTTCCTAGGGAAATCTTTATCGTGCAATGAAGAAATGAAGCATTGGTGCAGCTTGTATTGTTTTAAGAAAGGCAAACAATATGATGCTTTTGGATGGATTCAATTTGTTTTTCTCATTCTCTTTGTGTTTGTCTCAAAAGATGTCTGAATGTATGTGTACAAAAACTCTCTGTCCAGTTCATCCGTGTCAGATGCTCATAAAACTACTGCAATGCTGGACATGGCTGAGTTTATGAGAGGTGTAAACACACACTCCGTAATGCCCAGGGTTTCCAAATTTAGGGGGTTTGTCTGGGAATAAATTACTAAAGCGTGTGTGTGTGTATGCATGAGTTTGTTTCCGTGACACAGCAGGGTTGTTAGTCAGAGTCCGGAATGGCCTGAAGACCGAGAAAGAAGGAGAGCGAGTGTGTCGAAGGGGACAGAGAAGAGAAAATTACGAGACGGAGCAGATTACATACAGCACAAATATGGGATAACAGAAGTTAAAAGTAGATAAAAGGGGACAAAACAAGGAAGTGAGATTAAAAAGGGGTTAAAAAGAAGAGCAAAGGAGCATCAAAAGTCATTAAAGACGCGCTGAGAAGAAGAGAAGGAGTTACCAGACAGCCATTCTCTGGGTTTTGTGTGTGGGTGCAACTAATGTAAGTCAGATGTTTATTCTTGGATCTGCTGGACATAGCCAGAACCATGCAGCGATTGATAGGGTTGAAACTTAAGGTGGAGATGTGCTGAACAGCTTTTCGAATAAGCACTTGCACTTGAATTCTTTGAGTGATTTTTTTTGGAAAGTTTAAAGCTAATAAAATCTGTAGTATTGCTGTTTTGGGTAACTGAAAACTGCGAGTCTGCACTATGTGAGAAAATGTACGTTATTGGCCTCAGAGAAGTTATCGTTCTCTTTCACATTTGAAGTCAACATCCAACTTTTGCATCATGCCTTAAAACGTGGCACCCTATCCTAAAAAACAGTGCTGAGAGCAACTACATTTTTTCTTCAGATGTTGTAAAGTTTGTGCAGCTAGCCAAACCACTAAGTTATTGTTTGTTAAGCTTAAGCAGTATGACAATGGTGGCTGAACAGTAAGAGAACAATATTCAGAAAAACTTTTGTAGGAAAATCGAGTTAAATCAATGATGCAGGTGATACTTTGCATGGAAACTGCTTTTAGTTGTAAGAGCATGAAAGCTAGTAAACAAGTAAGTAGGAGTAGAGGAATCATAATTTGCATCTAGAAGTGATATTAAACGTTCAGCCTCTGTCAGTCCAGGTAGTATGAATGCTACTGAAGATGAGATCAGTGTAGCTTCTGAGAACAAAGAACAGAAGGTATTTTTCTGAAGAACATGCTCACCAAGTGGTGCTGCTTCAGGATTTTCTTCTCTGCTTACTGTAAGATACTGTTTCTTGATTATCTTGGTTTTCCTCTCTGTGATTCTGACAAGAAAATGTGTTTACTGCATCAGCGATCAGACCTCAGCATCTGC
>JAQNCA010000008.1:6021192-6032008 GCA_029783725.1 Acanthurus tractus
ACACTAAATTTATGTTTTGCCTACTTATTTTCCAGATGTATATTGCACTAATATCCTTCCATGCACTAATCATGGTGGCCTTCCACTTTATTTTCTGCTTTGAAGAAGACTGGACAAGTAAGTAACACATGCATTGAGTGGCTAAAAACTGTACTGTTTTTCCACCATCAAGAATAGAGAAGTGAATGTTTTACACTTAAGAATTTACCTTCATAGTACTTTTTTCCTTAACTCCTGTCAGAGCTGACTGCATTGCTAATGTTCCTGGGACATTAGGTCCATTTTAAATCAGTAAGGTTAGTTAACATGAAAATCTGCTCTCTGGTTGCTCTCCTTCCTTCTCCAGAGTGCAGTAACTTCTCTCCACCAGCAACCGTCATCCTCCTCATCCTCCTCTGCTTTGAGGGTCTCCTCTTTCTGATCTTCACAGCTGTCATGTTTGGGACTCAGGTCCACTCCATCTGCACCGATGAGACGGTGAGTGGAGCAGCAGTAAATTCTCCCCTCGACACACAGCAGAGTCAATCATCAGGCACATTGTGGGTCTTTCTATAGTTTATAGAGCATTTCTAAACTTCTTAAAATATGCCTCATAATCAAACATCTGTTGTCCTCCGAATCTGTGCACAGATGTGAGTAGGAGCAGGTAATTCACTTACGGCCTCCAGGTAGGTTGAGATTAGGTCATTTTCTCAAACGTTTCTGCTCAAACCACCCACGACGATGACTCACTCATTAAAGATCGTCATTTTCCGTCAATGTAGCTCACAGTTCTCTTTTCGTGCATCTTCATCTATGTGAGTCTGTGTGTGTTCTCTTCTGAGACATCAGGAAATGGCGAGAGTGAGTCACCTAACCCTGACTGAGACCTCCACAAGAAAAAATAAAGAATGCAAAACATGCTTAATTTTTAATCCCTCGCAATGGTTATTTTTCTACTGATGCATTAAAATTTAAGTGCACAGTTATATGCTTGTCTATGAATCAGTAATAAGACTCACTTCCTCTCCTGTTTGTCACATCTTCTCTCTTCTCTTTGCAGGGTATTGAACAGCTCAAGAAGGAGGAGAGAAGATGGGCTAAAAAGTCAAAATGGATGAATATGAAGGTGGTGTTCGGCCACCCGTTCTCTATAGCCTGGCTGAGCCCCTTTGTGCCGCCCGATCACGGCAAGGCAGACGTGTATCAGTACATCGTGTGAAAGCTGGAAACTTCAGCTGAGCTCTGCTGCTGTGGACTGATCAGTCCGGCTCTGCCCTCCTTCTGGCTGGACCGTAATGAGCATGAACTCCTCTACATTTTCTTTCATTCATGGATATTTCCTTCATTGATATTTCAGGGTGTTCCACTGTAAGCTATTACATTGTCAAAGTACATTTATTTTTAAAGAACTTGCCACCTTTTTTCATTTTATTTTTTCCCTCTTGGTGCTGTTCAAGAAAGCTGTACGAGGAAAACAAACAAAAAAAAAAATCTCAAACCAGACAGCAACAACTTGATAAGAAGCACTTGATGAGAGATGGTGAAATGACACAGAGAGACTGAGATCTGCCTTTTTCGGAGTGAAATTTCCTCCAGTATGTCTGATCATTTCTTGCTTCCAAGACTGAACAATGTGAACTTTGAAGTCTAGAATGTTGTTGCTCAGAGCAGCGCAGTTCTAGTGCCAAGGTGGATGCTGGGTTTTGTCTTCCCATAAACACTGTTGTGATCCTGTCGTTCTTCTTCTTTTGCTGCATTTCTGTCATTGCTGTAGTCTTTTGCTGAGCGCTGCGGATGACTTGCCTTAGAACAGAGCAATAGCGAAAGGTGGCACCTGCTATTTTTTAAAAAAAACATTTCTATTATTTTGCCTTAATGTGACAGTCAGGTTGAGATCAGACCGCATCAGTCGAATACTATTGAATAAATTGTGTGATGCAGAATCACTGTGAGGGGCTTTCAAGGTTGTAGGACAGAGCAGCAATATCTTCACAGTGGCCAGTTGACATTATAATCCTTAAAAGTTCCTCTACAGACACATTTTAGATTATGTAAAAACACTCAGCTGTGATTTATATTTTGTTTAAGATGGTTTTCCGACATGAGAACTATGAAAAAAGTCGCTGAAAGCACATCTACTGTTCCTCCCTGGATCTATCAATCACAGGCTTAGGGCCCACCCACCACTATTGCTTGCAATAGGTTTACTTGTGAGAAAGCAGTGCGCAATTCAGCAATACATGCCTGAGCCTCAGTCAGATCCAGACTCGGATAAGGAGTCTGTTGTCTGTTGTGCGGCAAAATCGGCAACTAGCAGTGTAGCATCTTTTATTTAAGTTGCTTGTTAAATTTGTTTGTTAGCTGGTAGCTTGTCATTGGCGGTTACTGACAGTGTTAGTAGTTGTGCTACTGCAATCTCTCCCTCTGCGTTGACCAGTCTGCTCTGCCCTAGAGGTTGTAGGCTTATTAGCCTGTGACTGGCTTTTGAATTTGAGATGTAGAAGATCGAGCTTGCCCACAGTACGTTTGAATCTCTGGTTTCTCTGGAATCGCCCCCTTCAGTAAACGACTGTAAAAACACTTCTCTAATGACAAATGTTGCACAGAAACTAACCAGTGTAGTCAAGTTCTGACGTGTCAGGGGGCATAAACATTAGAAAACCACAGTTTCCTGTGGTGGTGATCTGCAAAAATTTCAGTCATGTTTTAATATTGCAACACCCCTAGTTACTATGATAACAGCATGTAAAATTTGGATGAACCAGCAGACACGTTATGCAGCTACTTAAAGATAAGAAAGTAACTGGTCATTTTTAACAGTGCAGCCAAACAAGTGTGTGTTGTCTCACTAAATAAGCCGATAATTAGCTATTTTCTACCACAATTTTATATTAATGTGTTGTTTCTGTCATCTGGCATTATTAGGAGTTGGACACGTTAAGCGTTAAACAATTAGTGGTGCTGATTTATCCAATAAGACCTAAATAAAAAATTGGTGTTATTAGCAAATTAAAAATGTGTGCAGAAATGGGTGAGCAGAAACACTTGGGGAAGCTGATATTAATTAGATTTAAGTCAAAATGCTGGATAAGGTGTTTGCCTCATTTCCTGTGAAATCAGTTTGAATACAGTGCAAGTGTGGTAGGGTCCACTGCTGGAAAAAAGAGAGATAATTAAATTTATGAACATGGAATGGCTATTGCTAGTAATTTCCAGGCTAAAGATATCTAAAATGGTGTTTGAAATTATGGAAATCTTAAGAATTTTAGCTTGAAAGGCAGACAGTTTTTTTTCTTGGCTTGTATGTCACTGAAAGTGACACGACAGGTAGCTCCTTAAATCTGTTATGTTTTTGACCACTGTTGTCTCCTCCTTGGAATTTTTGGCAACTCTTTGTGTAGAAAATATAGCAGACATTTTTTGCATGAAAACCATTTCCATTACAGACACCAGTTCAGATGGGCAGTCAGTTAACGAAGCAGTACACATTAGACCTTAAGTGTAATTCATGTAATCTCGACTGATGGAATTTGCCTGTGGATGACTGAAGATGTGAGCCTGATTGGACACAAAAAAGCCTTACAGGGTAAAATGATTACAATGCAGTTCAGTGAAAATGAGACCATAAAAACCTCAGTCAAGATGCACATTTTGATTTTCACAGCCGCGAATAATCCAAGGCTGCCATGTGAAAAGATATGAGTATAAATTTGACTTTTTGTTGAAGAGAATTAGATGCAGATTGGAAATAATTTCAGAACATTAAATGCTAAAATGCCTTTGCCCATATGTGTTTAAAAGCCTTACTGTAAGTATAAAACAATCTTTTGAGGATAATAAAAGGACATTTTTCAGCACACATGTTGCCAAACTAGATTGTTAATGGAGACACTGAAGTAACCATTTCAAGAAAAAGGAGTCAGACTGAGATTTTTGAGGGTTTTTAAAAATCACCGGAGTTTTTAAATTTAAAAACGGTTACAAACATGCAGAGATGCAACGGTCATAATCCAGTTTACACGGAACACCAGCTTTCCTTTTATTTTTCTTGAATTGTTCAAAATGTTATTGGTGGTCAGGTATGCAAACTATTTGTTGAACTTACTGTGGACCACTTTTTTTCATTCTGATTATGTTATTTGTTTCAAGGGTAATTAAATAAAGTGTATATATGTAACACAGCTCTCAACCGAGCTTAGTTTTTCAAGATGCTCTATTTTCTATGCTCTGTTTTTGCAGATAAGTTCTTCATGAAAAATTTGGACCCTACACTTTAAAGTCTGTCATATTTTATACTATAGTGCAGAAAAAAATGAATGAACCTACATTTACAGAGTGTAACAGCAAAAGTCTGAAAAATGACCATTAAAATCAACAACAAAAATATAAAAACTATTCTACAGTCATATTTTGGCTGTAGGCCTGTAAACCCTTTGTATCTATGCTGCCTTGCATTATAAAACATAAACTTGTACTGTAGTGTATAACAATGGAATAATAATATATTTAGGCAGAAATATCACACAAAAAATAAATAATTTTCAAGTATTTTCTGTTGAAATTTCTGTTTCCAAATATACGTAGTAACAAATAATTGTTACGATATATTAAAAAGATCTTTAAATGAACCTTTTTCTGTGCCTGCTGCAGGAGCATGATCTTACTAGGGTTAGAAAATACCATAATGGCTTGTCCTCCATTTTCACAAGAGGTATTTAAAGGAGGGGCCAATGGAGCATAAAGCTTACTGTGTAAGTAGATGTAGGCAAGCTAAAGACAAACATTACATCCCACCAAATTAACCACAGTGAGTATGATCTTTATTAGACATCACTTTGTTCAAATGCAAAGAGAGAACACAAAGCTCACTGCTTGCTGCAGGAAAACAGACCTTAACATCCAGCTGAATAAAGATGCTTTGTTATTCGGATGGTAGTTCACATCTAATTAATTTTATTTTCTATGTAGAATAGAAGCTAATAAAGCTGCCATGACTTACTTCATATCTTCCTGCAGCCAACAATAGCTGAGTGATGGAGGCGAGAATCTTGTCAGACAGATGAGATGTTTATTCAATAATTCAACAGTTTTTTTTCTCTCTGTGGGGATAACAATTTACACATCCTCTTAAGTGTTTCCCATTAACAGAATAAATTTACACTTCTACAAATGTTTGTTTCACATAATCTGTAAGACACATTATGAACAGTTTTTATCAGCGCAGAGTCTTTCACTCTACGTTGTCTTGATTTCTTTTAAAAAGTTGAACATAATGTTAAATTTGTCGGCGAAACTGAATCTTCGGATTAAAGTGATTATTCTGCTCATACTTAAGTTTAGAGCACCAACAAACAATGCAAAATGAGTCTTTTTTTTCTATTGTTCTGCTCCAATGAAAGCCTGTTCTCCTTTCAGACACCCTGGTGTCAATAGTACACACAGAGACTTTTTTTCCCCCACTGCAGCACTTGAGCTCATCAATGTGAGACACACCTTGTCAGGTCAAAGTTGTATATCATTAGCTCTCTAATCTCCCTACTCAACCACATCTACAGTTTTATGTGCACACGGATATCAATATGTCACACTCAGGGCCATGCAGCTCTCACAGAGCGATTAATGTGGCTACTGCAAAGCTCTTACTGGTTATATTACAGTGACGGTGTGTTCACAGGTAGGTGGTTTAGCATCGTATCATGCTGTTAGCTGAAGAAAGGCCACACGCCAAAAAAAACTTAAGAATCAAAATCAAGGATTATGGATATTAAAGGTAGATTAAAGGAATAATTAGATTTTTTTTTTTTTTTAACAATTTGCTAATTTACTTTGTTGCTGAGAATTTGTCAAAAAGATTGATATGGAGCTAGAGCCAGCAACCAGTTAGCTTAGCTTCGCATTGATATATTTGTGAACACAGGGAAAAGACAGCCTGGCCCTGTTGGTTGCAACAGCTGCTCCAAGCCAAGAACTAGTCAAACATGTCAATACCAATAAAACCCCAACTTGACGGGGAAAACTCAGCTGGCCTCGCCCTGCTCAAATGTTACAAAATTTACTTACCACCACCTCTACAGTTCACTTATTAGCATGTTTGTTTAGCTGGTTGCCTGGCAAACTTATGATGATAACAAGTCCGAGAAGTCACCTGTCCTGGCTAATAAACATTAATAAAGGCAATATAACCACCATAGCTAGCTGGTGGTCCAGTGTTTCTAGTCTTGGTGCTAAGCTAGGATAACTGTTTCATTTTAATAAGATCAGCAATGACGTGATAAAAATTTTTTTTTAAAAAGCAAGTTCTCTCAAATGTCAAATGCATCCCCTCTAACCCCTGCTGGTTTTGTTTTTAATCATAGTTTTCTATATAGATCAGACATATGTTATGCTATTGTCATATCACATGAGAATTGGAGAGCATTAGAGTTTCTGGCAAGCAAATTTTGTTTCTTTTGGTCAGAACTATGTTATCTATTCAACATTTTTAGGCTTATAGGCCAAGATAAGCTAACCCACTGCCAGCTAGCTCTGTACATTTATCATATAGACTTGGAAGTATCGATCTTATGCTCTAACTTTTGGCAAAAGAGTGAAAATTTGTCATTTTCAAAAATATTTAACCATTCTTAAAAGTAATGCAAAAACACACCCAGGATCTCAAAACATGGAGGCACAAACAGCTGAATTCACTTCTAATGTCATTGCCAATGTTTGACTAAGAATGATCGCTGTTTGCGTGGGGAGCACAGCTCTGCTATGAAACATCACTCAGCTGGCTTTTTAATATGAGACCTTTATAATCACATTGTCGCTGCAGTCACATTAAGAGGGATGCATGTAAATCACATGATACAAAACCTGCACAGCAGCACTTGGAAGGACATCTGATATATTTGTGCACTGCTGCTGTGGGACATTACAGACAGGTATTGTAGCTACCATTATGCATTTACAGTATTATGATATGTATCCGAACAGCAAAATGTGATCTTGAAATATTGTTCAATAAAGCAACATTTGATGTCACGTTCAGGCAAATCCCTGTCTGCTATAGTATACCTCCTTGAGTGACTGATGCTTACAAAACATCCCCCTAGTAGCACATATTGCCATTTTCTACGCTCTATTATTAATGCTCAAAGCTCCCTCACTATTAAACACATCACAGTGTTATGAGATTTAAAGGAAGTATAATGTTATTGCGCTCTCACTGACAACTCCAGCAATGAAAGAGGGGAGCTTTAAATTAAGCCAGGAGTCTATGAGGCCCCAAGAGATGACGGGTGATGAACTGATATTCATGATGTGCAACAGAATAATGAGAGATTGCAAAAGCAGGGCACATAAAGCTCAACAGACAATCAAGAGGCCATGTGATCTCTATGTTGCTGTAGAAACAGTTTGGCCCCTTAAGCCACAAGATTCAGAGTTTAATGAAATGAAGCAGCTCACAGGGACGTCACTCTAATTTGGACTGACGCTCCAGGATGCTTTGGTGCGAGATATTCGAGCTCAGGCCTTAGTAGGAACATGCCCACATCTGTCATGAAATGGAAGACCAGCTGCCTCTGCAAACATGTGCCACCATCATAACTTGTGTTTAAGGTTCAAGCTGTCAAGAAAGGCAAATAAAATGTAAAAGAAAGACCCAGGCAGAGAGCAAGTTTTTACCAGGGATGAGTCTTTTTTTACCGCTACATTAGTGTTATTATTTGTGAAAAAATGAGTACACCTCGTTAGCTAAGTGCTTCATTTACAACATTGCCTTCAGCATGCATAAAATGCAACGCCAGCAGAGGATGCTTACAGTGAGTGTCGTAGTAACTTAAGGAAATGTGAGAATTAATAAAGCTTTGGTGATTTAACGGCAGCAATACATAATGCACAGGCTGATTAATGGTGACATCATGCACACGGCCAATGATGCTATTTGTCCATTGCTCATGAATACGACCTAAAAGATTATCCTCAGTGACTTCAGCTCAGTCTTTCAATATGCACACAGGTGATGCACACAATAAATTATATTTTATATCAAGTATTATCTACTTCGTATCAGGAATAGTTCAACATTTTGAGAAATGCACTTATGCTTTTCTTTTGCTGAGAGTAAGATGAGAAGGTAAAAAACACTTTTGTGGATCCATCAAATATGCAGCCACTGCCATGAGACCCATAGCTTAACTTAGCATAATGTTACCTTCAGACAGAGCCTTTTCAACTGGTAATGCTAAGCTAAGCAAATCGGCCTCTGGCATCAGTTTTATATACAAACTTGAGAGTAACATCAATCATCTCGTCTAACCAAGCAGGACAGAAATTAAGTGCATCTCCCAAGATGTCGTACTATTCCTCTTAGCCTCTCTTACTTCACATGGGTTCTGTTAGCTCATGCCTTGTTGTGCTGTTGTTGACTAAAGCTAATTTAATTTTTGCATCATTCTCAGCCCGTGGACAAGGTGATTTTAGAGCTTCTGGGAAGCTGGGCACATGCATCAATTAGCCAAACTGTGGTGTGCCAAAGTCAAACTGACTGAAGGTCAGCATCTCCTCTGACTTTAGCCAAGGCCTGATCAAGACTGTATCCCAGCTAAGACAGCAGTACCTCTTAGCCTGTGCAGCCACAAAGTCACTAAAGCGCAAATTGTTCTTGTTGTTGTGTAGATATAGAATCTCACTTCATCGATGCACTTTGGTAAAAGAACTAAATTGACCAAATGCAATTATGTGGTTTCATTGTTATTCATCGAGATGGCAAAATCAGAGGAGACGGAGACCAAAATACACCACATACAACAGCCAGCAGGAGCCAGACTGAACTGAGCTAGTGACAAAAAGACATATTATTCGTCCTTGGTGACTGTGTTCTGATGTCTATCCTGCGGTGAAACCCTCTGCAGTACCAACAGACCAGAGAAGGTCAGGGAGATCCCAACCCACCACAACGTTATCTGGGCTTCACCAAAAATCAGCTGCCCCAGGAAAGCCTGCAGGGAAAAAAAAGTCAGAGTAAATCAGTTGTTATAACCCATTTAGCAGCCAATAGTCTTTAAAGAACATGTTGAACAAGGAGATGAACTTTACTAGAAGAAGGCACTGCGACAAGTTATTTCTGAATGTAGTCCAGCCTATTTTCTAAAATAAAGCCACTTATGTAAGGACAAAGGATGTAAGGTCATTCTTAAATTAACTTACACTGCATAACAGTCTGGTGTAAAGCATTTAGTAATAAGACTATGAAGAATAGAGAGGAAGAGGGTGTAGGGGGTCCTGTGCAACTTACGGAAGATATGAAGTTGGAGGCGGTGGTGGTCACAGTGGTTCGGGTGGAGGAAGAGGAATACCTGAGTGCTTTGGCAAGGAAGGTCCACATCACAGCATTGCAGGTGAAAAGCAGCCCACCACACAGCAGCCTCAGAGGGATATGGAGCTGAAAAACAATAAAAGGAACTTAGAGATTCATTCAGAAGCTGTGGACGGCGTTTATTAGTTTAATCTATTATACTATACACTTTAAACACCTTGTTTCAAGATAGAAGTAACAGTAAGAAATGTTGAAACAAGCTAGCTGACTTTAATTTAATCATCAAAACAACCCACACAGTGATAGCATCTGTCTGTAATATCAATTCTCTATGACAGTCATGTTTTTGCAGTCTAAAGATGATTCAGAGCTGTAGGAAGAAGAAAAATCTGCAACCACAGAGACTTCAAAGTCTGTTTAAAAGTCGAGTTAAAAAAACCCAGAAAATTTCATGTAATAAATGAATTCAGTGCATCGCAACCAAAAGCTTTAACCTCAAGAGTGATACACTTCAGTACAGTGAAAAGTTAAATGTTAAATGAAAATAACTATTTAAACATAATTAGTGAACGTATTTTAATTATTAGTAAGTAAAGCAGTAAGACCACTGTGTATGTTCTATTGTTGTATACAATAAAACTGGGTTATTATTACTGATGCATTACCATGTAAGCAGCATTTTAACAGTTTTACAGGTCAAGGTGAGACTAGCTTCATCTTTAAATAGATCCTTTGTATATATTAAAGTTTAAAGTAGCATATAACTGAAGCACTGGAGTAAATAACAACGCAAGTAGACTACCTTAAATTTGTATTTAAATAATATTTATTTGTAAGCAAATTTAGGTGGGACAGCTGCATCCATAAAGGCAGTAAAACCTATGAACGACTAATGTAACTAAAAGGACGATGAACCAATGCAGTATCCTTAAATATCCAGCATTGTAAGGACTTTTCTAATTGAGCCATTAAAGAGTGCATAACATTTTCAATGGTGTAGTTCCTGGAAGTGATGATATTACCTACGTTATATTTTTTTGGGTCGATTAATCAACAAAAATGCAAATATGTGTTCATAAACAGATCATTCTTGTATGTGAAAGATATAAAGTTACTTGTAGCTGAATATGTCTGACAAATGCCACAAATTCAGTACATCAAAACTGTACATTGTGAGCAAATGTTCTCAATTAAAACACTTATCAACCAAAGCAAATATCACACAAGGGCACCATGTTTAATAACTGACCCAATGTTTGTAGCATTGTTTGCATCCATCTGCCAAACTTATTGGCTTTTTAAATATAGCTCATTAGTCACATCTGACGTTTCCACAGTGAGGCTACAGACAGCTGCCTGCAGATGTTTCTGACATCACTGCGCGGCGTGTGCAGACAGCGTGAAGGTCACACAAGAAAACCATAACACGTCCACACCAGAAACCTGACCCCCTTTCAGAAACCCAGCCGCGCCATCAACACCACCACTCTGAAACAAACAAAACAACGCGATAACACATACACACACACACAC
>JAQNCA010000008.1:6043379-6062576 GCA_029783725.1 Acanthurus tractus
GAGGAGAAGGAGGGGGGCGAAATCCCAAATCTGTACACATGCTTGCAGGCCTGCTAATGTACTATTTTACTGCCTGTGACAGGCTAAACAAACACTTACAACTTCTGAATCAGGTCACATAACTCACAGACATAACAGCATGGTTTTTAAAAAATATTTTATGATGATCACTTTTGGTTGCTTTTGCATGTGTTGACCCAACTCTAAGTTAAATTTTGACAAGGTTAAGTGGCGTTTTTGTGTTTAGAGTTGAAACATCAACTTGTTTTGTCATTTTTGCCATGAAAAGGAATTTCTTTAGCATAAGAAAAAAAAGTTTTTTTAATTTCTCAAATGAGCATATTTACTGTTTTATAGTCCCCTATAATAGTAAACTAAATGTCTTTGGGTTCTGAACTGTTCTGAACACACACACACACACACACACACTACACACACAAACGAAAACAACCTAAATCGGCTTCCTGAAAGCTTAGTAAACAATATTAAGCAATAAATCTAGAAAATGATTGACAGATCGGTGATAACATTGTTAGCTGCAGCCACATAGTTTTATTGGGTTACTTTAATAAAATAACAGCACTTCCTGCACTGTAGCCAGAGGTGGTCAAGATGTCACATACACTTTAGGATGATGCACCTAAGCACACAGATGCAACCAACATGTTTCTTTCATTACAAGTTAGTCTGTTGACTATTTTCGTAATAAATCAATTCAGTGTCTGATCAATAGAAGTTAGAAACAAGATGACATCGTTTTGTCTGAGCAAATGTAAAAACAAAATTCATAGGTTTTTAATTTTCTGCAATGTAAAATGTGCAATGACTGGAAATTTTCACATTTTAATAATGCATTTTATAGTCTACTAGAGTACATCAGAGGAAAGTTGATACATTTTCTGGACTGATATATTGACCAATATTTGGGCTGATATGGTTTTATCGCAGACATGTTTTTATTCACATTTACGAGGAGATTACAGTAAAGAATTGTCAAAAATATGTTTGGGTTTAGAAATGGTGTGTCCATTGCACACAGTAGCAGTGAAATGTTTGGCTCAGTGGGGCTGTAACCATGAGTTATTTTCATTATCAATGCAATCGCAAACTGTTGTTTTTATCGAGAAAATAATCAAACCAATTTTTCGACAAAATCTGCTCAGTCATTGCAGCTGTTCAGTAGTGGTTGGTATATTCCTTAGTATTGAATGAATTCTTGAAAAATCAAGTATCAGGGACTCAAAGTTTGTCAGCTGACAAGAGCTTCAGGACATAATAACACTGACACAGAGCTCAGTCGATAACTCTCTGATGCAGTCTGAACACAAAACAATGCTATTACTATAAATAGAGCTAAAACTTAATATTGTTGTCATAATAAATTATTTTTTTTAGCACTGATTAATTGTCTAGCCCATAAAATGTCAGAAAATATTGAAAATGCCCATCACAGTTTCTGAGAGCCTGAGGTGGACTTGCCCCATATCTTATTCTCTCCATCCATCAGTTCAATTCATTAAGATGTTTTAAGATTCATAAATAAATTATTTATTGTGGAACTGTTTTATTGGACAGTATAGTTATTTCTTAAATTGCTAGCTTCTTTTGGAGGATATTTAACCTGAAATGTCTACAAATGCCTCAGTGTTCGCTGAGCATAGATGTGTGTGTGTACGCTTGCCTGTTGCAGCTCGCTGTGGTTAATGATTTTACCTTATTGCTTTGCTTTATTGCTCTTAGACATTGTGTTCATGCCCCACGGTCATTTGATATTCTGTTTCTCATGAAGCACTGCAGCCACTCTCATAATGAAGACTGTCTCAGCAACAGCTGGAGAGATCAGAGCAGTGCATTATTGTGCGTCTGTACTTCATGCAGCATTCATGGGTTCACTCCCTGCCCTGTCTGATTTACTCAACTCAGATCCCACTGAAGACTTGGAGAGTTTTTTTTTATTATTAGAAGATATTAGTTAGTTTTGAAATTGAAAATATTCCTCAAACCCACATTTTTTGTTGTGTAACATCTGGTTCAAATTGTTTTTAGAGAATTTAAAGCCTTGTCTTGCCAGTTATCTGTTGGCTGCCAAATTTCTGTGCAGTTAACATGAATAATGCAGGTTTTCGGTTGTGCAGCTGATGTGTGATTTGGGATTGAAATTATTTTTTTTTACCAATATGCAAAAACAAAAACAACTTGACTTATAGTGTCTCGTTGTTGCCATTGCATTGCTGCAGAGAAGCCAAGACTGTAGTGTTTCTCATCTAGGCTTGAAGCCAGTGTATGTGTGAGGGGTGGGGTAGGAAGGCGGAGGTGGAGGGAGGGAATGACTGCTCCCTGCTCTGCCATTAAACTGACAAGCAGATGATGCACTGAACTGCATCTTGATATGCACCCACGGGAATACCTGAGTGTAGGACATCATGGCTGAAGGAAGGGAGACATGCTCCTTTCAAAAAGGTAAAAGTGAGGTGGTGCTTATCACAGGAAATCTAAATTGTGTTTGATGTACGTGTGGGATTTGCTGTACGTGTGGGATTTGCTGTCTGTCACCTACGCTCACACAAACGCTTGAACACACATGTAAGCAAACAAATAACATAGTATATAATGTGCGGCGTGTTCGGGGCATCACTGTGCTGGTTTGTAAGCCGAGTTGCTGGCAGGAAGGCTTGTAAAGGATCTGTTTGTTCTTTGGGGTGGTGATGATACCTGTCCCGTTTCAATTTCAGAGGGCCTAACGGCGAAGGTCTCTCTTTCAAGGACAAATCCTTTCACTTCATTGACCCTGAGCAAACGCTTTGGCCATCAGCTCAAGTTAATGTGTAGACGCAGATAGTGAGCACTGATGAAAACATCCTGCAAATGGAGCACAAAAGTGAAAAGCCTCTTTCAGTTTGCAATCAGATCAGATTAAATGTTTCTTGGGAGCACACAAAGCTGGATTTGTGAGTAGAGTTGGAAACAATCTGGTCCAATATCAGTATCAAAGCTCTGGTCTGTGAGTAGCAGAATCAGTAAAGGCTTAAATACACATTCAGGTATCTAATGTAGATCTCAACTGAAATAAAGCAGATCAGTTCATCTCTATTTGCTAGAGTGCTGACTTACTGCAGCTGATTCTGATTTTCAGTGCTGTTACTTAAGATTTACCAAAACAATCAGGATTTTTAACTCATCGTGAAAACATTTTAATATTTCAGTTTCTTTGAAGAAAGCCAAAGAGTTAACTTAAGAGAACAGTAGTGTTTCTAAAAAACCTTATTTTCCATCACAGCTGGAAATTTACTGTAAATAAAACTGCTTAAAGCTGAAGTTTAGGTTGGCAGTCATTACAGGAAGTTTTACAGTTTCTTGTAACTTTCCATTACCTTTTGGACTCTTTAATATGATATAATTTGCTGAGTATATCACAGTTTAACTTCAGATTTATTTATTTGTTTCAATGAATTATTTAAGAATTAAAGCCACAGTTGGAAGCTCACTGTCTGCTAGTATAGACGTAACAAACCTTAAAAAACATAAACAATATTAATAATTAAAATGAATATTCAATCTTAAAACTTTTTTTTAATAAAATTCAGTTTCATGCTCATGAGTGCTATTTTTCCCTGTCACATGGGATACTTTAATTAAACTATGTTTGATTCGCACCAGCAACTGACACAAATATGTTCAAATAAAAACTCTGAAAATTATAAAGGAAAAAGTTGTTTCAAAAGGTTAGTTTGAATTGACTTTTAATACCAGCTTGTTTCTACTCAATTAGTGAAAGAAGATACAAATCAAGGCGATTTTTTTTTTCTGATTGTGTCCAATAGCAACAAAACAGTCAACATCAAAAAGGGCCTTCAGCTCACATCGATATGAAGAAGATGAGGCTGTGCACAGGTGGAAGACAGTGTTGCAGTGATTACAGTCATCAGTCACGTTCCTGTATTTATCATGTAGAGAGACACATTGTGTGTGTTTGGCAGGCGATGTCATGGTGGGCAACAGACCTGAGTGAAGCTAATTCTGCCACTGTGTGGGTGGCCATGTGTCAGTGTGAAGTGCTGTTATGTTGTGTAGGCGTTGTGTGTCTGTTGGAGAAAATGTGCTAGATAGCCATTTTTCCTATATGCAGACACTTATACGAAACCTATAGGCTGCCTGTGAGGATTGCGATTATATAATGCATTTTTAAACCCTGGAACAAACCTCATGAGTAGTTTATTGTAGCACTGGTCATATTTTTGCAGACTTTCATAATTTGTTTGTAGTTTCTATTGGTAATAATAACATTGTATTTGTACAAGTTATTCATCGGAATGAAGAAACATCACAGTAACAGTGAAGGTGTGGTATTATGCACTTCAGCCCCCTTTTCTTCTGTGAATCTTGAGTGAATCTTCTCCCAAAGCCTTAAGGGATGGCGATGGGAAAAAGGGAGCGGTCAAAACGCTTCAAAAATTGACTTTTAAATAAGAAAACATTTTTGCTGGAAGCTCTGCAGTGCAATGTTTTAAAACCAATAAAATGTGGCAGGCATAAACCAAGAAGTGGAATATTTTTTTTCTTTCAAAATGATGTGGCATTACAGCTTTGATGCTATAAAACTAGAAAATATTGATAAGGTTAAATATACAATTAAATTTTTTTTTTTCAGAAAGGTTTTAAAACTTTTAGATAATACAGGATGTAAAACTTTTAACATTAAGATCAAACTTCTTTTTAAAAACAGACGATAAAAGTTTGGCGTATTGACACTTAACTCAAAATATGCTAAGAATAAAAGCCATGTGTCATTCGATTCTCTTGTTTTACAGATTCAAAATTGAAAATTCTAAACATGACATGGATTGCTTTTCAAGTTATAAATTTGAGGGTCTTTTAAATATAAAACAGATCTGTAGACGGAGTACGCCAACAGATTTGCTAACGGCTTTCTGTTCTCTTAGCTGACATTAGGGAGGCCTCACAGAAATCTATGGATGCAATGTTGAGCAAGTTGTTGGGTTTTTGTCATGAAAAAAGTCAAATGAAATAAGAAACATGAGCACTGAAATGGAAACTGCAATTGTGCTTTAACCACTTTTACGTCTAACACAAACCCAAACCTGGGTTTACACTACATCTTTTTCTCTTACACAATCTTCAAACACTCCTGTGAGTCAAAATCTTTCCATGCATTAAGTCTAAAAGTGAAACAGGTCCCCTGAACAATAGAAATACAGGACATAGACACGCATTGTAATGTCTGCATATTCATCAGCTGAGAAGATGTTCAGCTGAGAATCTATTTCAGGATTAATAGTTTAACGCTAGATTAGATGAGCTCAAGGCTCTCTCTCTCTCTCTCTGTCTCTCTCTCTCTCACTCACTCACACACACACACACACACCCACACACCCACCCACCCACACACACACACACACACACACACACTCACATTCAAATACATGTTTAACAATGTCAATGCAGTGATTGGATGATATTCCTGCTGAGCCTCAGCCTTTTATTACAGATTCAAAGATGGTCATGTGTCAGACAGGATATGCTTATGTTTCTGTATGTGTGGTTGTGTGGTTTAGTGTGTGTTAAATGTCATTAGCATGCCCAAGTGCATTATTATTCTGATTGATCTGTTTTTTTTGCTGTTGAAGAAAATGATCAGATGCTTTGGTTGCGTACGGCAGTTCAGATTTTGTTTCCTCTTTTATAATGTTGAAAATTGACTTAGTTTCAAAATGCAAAACAAGAAAATAATTACTCTTTTCAAGCTGAAAATGAGCTCCAGTGTTCCACTTTTCATGCAAGAGAAATTGCTCTGTTGTTAGTTCATAATCTAGCTGTCATCTGCTCAGCCTGATAAGCGTTTTTGTGCATAGGTGTATTCCAACATTTGCATGCAGACCACAGAGTACCAAACATTCACAACTCTCTTTTTCTCCTTTTCGCATACCGTGTTGTACAATACGAGGCTGCATCTGCAGCATGTGTAGATTCTAAATTTATGTCTTCCTAAGTGGTCAGCAGGGTAGGGAGAACATTGTGAGGGATGAATCATTTCTTTGCAGATGTGCTCACAGGAAGAGAACGCTGCTGTGCTGCTTTGATCAAAGCTGTAAGTCGGCGTAATGCAGCTCTCGTGGTTGTTTCACTGGCTCTGATGAGAGAGAAAACTTAGAATATTTGACTTCTAGTCGATTAAAAAGGGGCTGGTTGGTGTTTGTGCTGCTCTTGTTTAGGGTGAATTTGTATATGCTGTTTACATACTGTCTTAACTGCAGTTGGTTTGCTGCTAGCTGCAAAATCAAGGCTTTTTATGAGGTTTGCAAAGGAATCTCAGCTCAAGGTTCCTTTTCTCATTTGGTTTTAGTTTTGAGTCGTATCACACTGAGTTTGCTCAGCTGCCATGAAACTCTATAAATGCTGAAACTTTCAGTTTTGAAGTCACAGCACCACATCCACAGCACTGTGACAAGAGAGCAAATCCAATCTGCTGATAAAGACTATTTGATACGGTTGAAAGCCCCAGAGCGAGGGAGTAAGGGGACCTTTGGTTTTGATAGCTTTGTCAGCTGCTGTTTCCAAAGGTCAGGACCTGTCAAGCTCAGTTCTTGCAGAACTTTGATTAAAGCTCAGATACTGCATCAATAATATTTTAGTTTTATAATAATATTTTAACACTGAATTGAGTCTTTGTAAAGTTTAAATTCAGCTCAGAACTTCCCATCAACATTTTAGCTTTTACCAGCTTCTAACCTTATATTTAGTTTTCTGGAAAGCATTTTTTTCAGACATGCAATTGCTTCATTGATCTGTTAAATTAATGGCTTTTATTATCAAACATATTTGATTTTCTTTTACATAAATGCTGCATCACTGAAGCAAATTGCACTTAAACCACCGGATGTTAAAAAACATCAGTTTCAAGGAGTTAAATTACTCTTTGATGACCATCAACAGCATGGGGGACACAGTTAATCCACGCTTTAACTCACATGCATTTATTACAGTGATCTTAGAAGATGCTATAATATACAATATGTATGCACTATATTGTATACCTTTGTACATGCTGCCTTTATGTTATTCTGACATCATTCATTTCAGACTTGTGCTGTACTGGAAGGAAAAGGAAATTGAAATCAGTAGATCCAACCTAGTAACATTGTCATGGTGACTAAAGTGTGAGATTAACTTGTTACATTGCCATTTGAGCAACATAAATAACTGCATGACTAAATTTCAGGTGCCATTTCTATTAATAAGCTCAGGAAAGCCAAGTGTACAGAGAGGGAAATCCCTAAAACTGAGTATTTCACCCAGATGGGCTTGTTTTCGCAGACGTAGCAGTGTACACCTCAGCAGCCGGTGCTCTGTGTGCACGCTTCTCCTGAAATTTGTAAATTTTTACAAAGTGCATTGAAATTTATAATTAGGCTTGTAAACCTGTTCTGACAGCTGTAGAGGAAGTCTCCCTTCAGTTCTCTCTTTCTGAAAGCCTTAAAGATGTAAGGTGATAAAGTACAAAGGCGGACAAAATCCACAGTGGGAGTTTGTTTGATGGATTCATGGATCAAACGCTGGACTTTCACCCACAAGACTGAACCCGAGGCAATGCTGATTTTTTTACTTTTAGACTTTGTAGACTGATTAATGCTCTTCATTGTTTCGGTTGTCAGTCACAGCTCGGTTAGGTTAAGGCAACAAAACTACTTGTTTTGGTTTGAGATGATGATGCCCAGTATTTGTTTGTGCCTGTAAATTATCAACAGACTTTTTAAGTTGAGTTGAAGTTTGCTAGCTAGCTTGTCCAGAAAGTCACGAGCCCAAGAGAAAGAGTAGCTGACAAAGACCAAGCTTCTTCTCAGGAGTTTTTGGAGACCAAATTTGAATCAAAGGTCGTGACTATTGGACTTAATTCAGCCACATGGTCAGAAACAGGATGTTAATGTTGCTCAATGTCTGTTGGATGTATGAGAAGACTTGTGTCGCGGCTAACCTATTCGTCGCGACAGAAGTACTCCGTCTCAAGAACTGTGTTTCTTTGACTTTCTTTTGGAGTTTTTCTGTCTCCTTGTCATTAAAAATGATTTAATGCAGCTATAAAATTCTCCCATCATAGTATGTGATAATAAGTTATTGGCTTCACGCAACCCCTTTGACATTACAACAGTACACATTTTATCACTTAGCGAGTATAACACATTTGCTGCCAATAAGCAGGGTGATTTACGGCCTTCCCGCTGGTCCCAGGTCCTTTTTTTGAGAGTTAATGGCCAAAAGAGAAGGTAGGAGATGCAAATTCTGCTGACAAGCTATTTCCTGCTGCATCAATGTTATTGCCATCAGGAAATGGCAGAGTTTCTGTTGATGCGTATGAATGTGCTTGACTAAGCTCTTTTTTTTTACAATGTTATTATTGTTATGGTGGTGATTTATTTGAATGATATCAGCAAAAAATGGACCATTGTCTGAAAGCCCTTCGTTATTACAGATGTGTATCATTATGTGGATAAGTGATTCTGTTCACAGCTAAAAAACAGAGTTGGGTCATAATGAAATATCAGAGAAGGCACTGAAGTCCCAATGAATCCAGTTAAGTGTTAAAAATTGTGATGTACTTCACTGGACCCCTTTTTGCTTGATATTTTTCAGCTAAATAGCTGATTGACATGAGCATGACAGTACACTGACCTGAACAGGAATCTTATTGTCAACTTGAAATTAAGGTCACTTCTCCCTAGAGTTTATTTCATTGATTTGATTGACATTCGCGGTCAAATCATCATTTTGCTGACAGTTTCCCTGCAGCTTTGTTGAATGCACTAGAAATATATTTTAAATATTCATACTCCGACTTCCATTAATCTCTGTTTTTTTTACAAGATAAAATGTGACAACAGAGGGATCAACTTCTGCTCAGAATATTTTGATTATTACTTTGGTGATATCCTTAAAAATTGAAGTTCATAAAATATAGAGGAGTTTTTTAGTGCACTGCCTCCAGCTTTTTTTTTGCCCCTCAAAAACTTTTATATAAATTCAGATTGTTTTCCTTCAATAGAGCTTTGCCAGGACTTTGCTTTTCCTGGCTTTCCTGGTTATTCTTATCCCAGTTATTTACAGTTTTATCTCAGTCTAATTTGGCTATCTCAGCTTCATATCAAGTTTTTTTTAAGCTGTGGATCACCACTTTGGATACAGACAGAAATATCACAAAACTACTAAACTAAGATGGTGGACATGTTACATTAACATTTCACCTGCTTAAAATCAGCACATTAGCATTGATGTTATGAGCATGTTAGCATGCTGATATTATCAGTAAAGGAGTAAATGTTTCGTCCTGGTCGAAGTGGCCGTAAATCACTTTAATACTATAATGCCCTCAGTTGCTCTCTGGGGCTAACTATTGCAGTACTGATGCTGCAAAACTCTGATATTTCCTTACTGTTTATTTTGGTCTTCATTTTTTTGTGACCCCATTTGCTACAGCCTTGTGCTTCCAAAGGTGAAAAGTTCACTGTGAGTGCAGCAGTCTGTGGCTTTGAAGGTCACGTGTTATCAGCACTATTACAACACGAAGGCTGAATGTAAAGCCTGAGGTTTTGTTTTCCAGGACCATCCATCATGTTAAAGGTCTGCATTGTGATTTAGCTGCAGAGGCAAGACTGCCTGCAGGGGTCAACAGTAAAAGCCTCCACTGTGCTGACTGAACAGGGGGTAAGACTTCATATATACTGTACACTATGTGTGTGTGAGGGAGAAAGAGAGATGGCTGGATAGAAACTGACGCAGGCAGATTGTTCCCTGGTTGACTGTGGTCGACATAAATCACCAGCTCTCCTGATGGAAGGGGGCAAGACTGTGAGTAGGGATCAATTTTCAGTGAGCAGTACTCACTGCATCCTCGCAGAGGGTACATGGGAAAATGCCAGATGCAGGAACAGAGTTCTTTGTTCTCTCATTGTTTAAATATTTGGAGCAAAAGGCTGTTTACAGTGTCATTTTTCTCTTAATACAAAATAACAATTGTCAAAGATTTCTATTGCTAAAACAATTAGCTGATTAGAATAAGAACCTGTTAGGTAAAGACAAAATTTTGGTGTTGTTCGCCTCAAACACTTTGCATGTAATCACTGTGGAGAGAAAAAGAGGTGGAACCTTTGGCTCAAGTGCAATGTCAGGTTCTGAGGGGATCTGACGGTGATTTTGCTTTTTATTTTTTATTTGTTTATTTATATGCATTCATATGGCGGTATCAGCTTACAGACACTGACCAAATTGTTGTCATTGCTCTTAAGTTGCTTATTGAACAATTACTGGTGCACAAAATAGTCTTGGCTTGAAAATCTGTCATGTGTTGCTGCCAGAGGCTCTATTACCCAGACTTTACCTGATGGCTTTCAAGTTCGATCCATTTGTAGATCAAACAACAATTAAGAATTTGAGAATCTGGTCATTTATCATTTAAAAATGCTAAATGTTTGCTGTTTGTGCTAAAATGTAGCAATGTGCTGCTTTTTGTGGTTTTAATGTAACTGTAAGCTGAGTGTATTTTTGTTTAGTGTTTTGAAAACTTCGGCTTTGGCTTGAGGAGATCCTGACTGCCTGTCGATATGACATTGCAGATAAAAAGAAATGTTGCTGTGTGAAACTACAGCATGAACTCAGAATGAAGTTAACTGTTGCTTTTTTGAGAAATCTCAGAGACACTGATTAAAAAAACACCTCTGAGAAACTGGAGGGTACAAGTGACCACTTGTGATCTCTTCAATCAACACATATAGCCACCGTGTGGCAACAGGAAGAAACATGTGTATGTGTGTGAGTGTGTGTGTGTGTGTGTGTGTGTGTGTGTGTGTGTGTGTTTGCTGGGAGCGATGCTGCTTTGTAAAGACCTGGTCAATACTGTAGCTTCTGTAATCGCAGGTGGAAAAAGAACATTGATTGTGAACACGGGGAATCTCGGGTAAAAGGGGGCGATACGCTGCCGTGCTGAACCAGAGGACAGGACAAAGACAAAGGCTGTTACCTCAGGCCGCTGAACACAAACATGGAAAGGTCAGCCAAAGCCACCCAGGGCCACAGTGGCCCATGTGATCTGCAGAACCAGAACAAACTGTTAAGCTGAGCAGACGGACCGGGTTTCTTGAATTTCTTGAATGTCATACACAGGCCACAGGAAATGAAATGTGTCTGCATCCGTGTGTTGCAGGCTGTGTGTCTGACTGGGTTCGAGCATTCCAGCTACCAAAGAGTGAGGTGGAGATTCAATTATGCAATGATTGAATGTGATTCATTAATCACAAAGGGTAAAATGTGGGCTTTAATTTCCACGCCTCGAGCTGTGAGTTCTGCTCAAAATGACCGCAATAATCGCTACCTTGAGTAATTTGGAATTGAGCTGCCAGCTCGATGTCAGTGAATAGAGGCCTTAATATGCACCAAGGGGTATTTCTAACAAATCTTGCATGAAGAGAGCTGTGGTAAATAATCTCCTGCAGGTGCTGTTGCAGGGGAGGTGAGAAATTGAAGGGTGTTGTGTGTTTTTACGGCAGCTCTCTTTCCCCTCACTTCCCTCTTAGCCATAGCCCTCCTCCTTGCTTTCTTACTGTCTCCTACATCCTGAAAAGTTCGTTCAGCAAGAATATAAAAAAAGTTTATCAGTGAACAAGCTGCGGTAATAAGAGCATAAAACAAAATGATGATAGTGTTTGCAGTGCTTCCACTATTTTCCCCACTCCCTTTCTTTCTTTCTGGCCCATTACTTTTTTAACTTTCCTCCCTTATTCTTGGTTTTCCTCCCATGCAGGTACTTCGTGTTGGACCCAGAGTTGGGACAGCTGCACTACTTTGTCAACGAGCACGGGAAGAGCCAGAAGCCCCGCGGGTCCCTGCCCCTGATCGGCGCCTCAATAACCCCGAGCGAAGAGGCTCCGCACATGTTCATTGTAAACTCTGTCAATGGGGAGCTGTACAAACTCAGAGGTATGACCTCATGCCGGCCTCAGGCTGCCCATAAATGGCAAAGTACAAACACTGAGTGCAGTGTGTGTGTTTTATGTTGGAGTCACTCTGAGTGCAGAGTACATATTGGGGTGTTATGAATGAACTTCTTCCACCCAGTAACCTATTTGTGAATGTTCTGGACAGCTGGTTATGTAGGGCTCATTAGTTTTACTCGTAATGCCGCTCTGATCGGTTTTTTGAGATGGACAATGGATCAAATGACTTTGTGTCATGTGAAAGTTGTCACTCATAGCGATAATCCAACATGGAATTATTACAGCAGGCAGACAAAGCTAGCAGCTAGCTGGTGAACAAAGTAGAGGGATTAGCTGCTAAAGAGCCTGATATTTCCCTGAGGAGTTGCTGTAGACTAAAAACAGAAGTTTAAAGACAAGAAGCTATCAGACTTACATTTGTAAGGTGGCTAGAAATACATTACTTGATTGCTTTGTGACTGCTGATTGTGTAAAAACTGTAACTGTTTGTCAGTAATAATCTCCAAAGGAATTATTTTAGATTGTGCCGCTATGATCAGCCCACCACTGCATTTTAGGATCTTTCGGCTCATTGGTTTAGTTTTATTGTCTTTAACCCGACAGTCACTTATTCAACTCTTGTCAGTCAGTTGGTTTTATTTCCTTCAAGTGACTGAAAATCAAGCAGGAGGAAGGTCAAGGGGTAATCTAAAATTTTCACACATTTAACAGCACTAGACACTGATCTCATCTGTTACTAATCAAATAAGACCTTTAAGGTTTTGATGTTGTGCTCAAAATCAAAACCATGCTCTTCCTTTTTTATATAATTATATGTAAATGGTCTCTGTAGGCATCCAGTGAATAAGTGGCAACTTATGAAAGGTCTCCCACTTCAAAGTACAGATTTGTAAATGCATTTATAAATCAAAGTGTAATATTCAGCCCAGGAGACGTGCACTAATGTCTACCAGAGTAAAATATCCTGGAGACTCAGAGCCAGACGGAGAGCCTGTAGTTGGTCACTGTGCCGAAGGCCTTTGCCTTCTGTGACCTGTATCTACTGAAGCGAGAGAAGCTCTTTTTTACTGTTGCTCCACTTGAGCCGCTGGAATGTCCCCTTACACTCTCAAGGGGGAGGATATCAGAATAACTTGGCCTATATTCTTGAATAACTCAGTGATCCATGTGTACGGCGCTAAGAGGAAACAATGATCCCACAGAGAAGAAGACGTCGGGCTGAGTAGCTCACAGGCAGAAGTATTTCCATTTCTTGACGCATCAATGACTTGGGAGAAAATCAAGAAAGTCATTGAGAGAGAAAAGAAATCTTTTGATACAGCTCAAAAAAAAAACAAACCCAAAGCATATTTGAGGTTTGAGTTCACAGAGACCTCTTTACTACCCCAACAACAAACAAAGTAGCTTTTAAAAAATATTCAATTAATTACAGTTAAATAGCAACATTTGTACTTAAAAACCTCAATTTGCTCAAACAGCAGGGAACAAAGTCACTCAACAGTGTGGGATTAAGATTAGCCTCACAAAAGCTACCCTTTAGATGTGGCATTGGTTACTATGGAAACCCCTTAAGTCTGAACTGTAGGTGAAAATGAGTAACTTGAAGGTTCAGTCATGATCTGCGTGTATCATTTTACGGACTGTCTGCGTCTGAAGCCTTAAATGCCACCTTTTGTTCTCATGTCGCGACCTTTTCACAAAGTGGTTTTGAACTTACTTCCTTGTGGCCGACTGGTGTAAAAGGATACTTTATACACAGACTCTGTAGATACTGCGGAGGCGAGGGTGGAAGTTTCCACAGGGGATTAAAGGGTGCATGTTTCAGTTTGATTCATTTACTTTAAGACCATTTAATGGTGTCCCTCTACTGTCCAACTGCCAAAATCCAAAGGGGAAAAACTGTGAGTTGATCAAACATTGAAAAAACCTGTCAGAGGTGACTTTAGTTCTACAGTGTTCACACAGCGTTTAAGCTTTCCACAAGTTAGCAAACGATTAGCTGACTTTTTTTTCTACATATTTTGCCTCTTAGGCAACGTACAAGCTGCTTTTTCTGCTTAGTGGAGGCTGTCAGGGTTGTAGCTAGCTCATGACAGAAACCGCAGACACTCCTCTGGGCTTTAAACAGCCTCATAACTCTGCCACATTTTCCAGTGAAAACATCAATCTCCTTTTATTTTTCAGATAATTATCCGACAAAGACACTTTAACTTATTATCTATCAAAGATAACGAAGTAAAAGACAAAACTCTTTGTTGTCAAAATGCAACAGTTGATCACAACTCTCTTTTTCTCTCTATAAAAGCAAGAATTTCTAATCGGATCCATCTTGGGATTAACATGCGACTTTTGACACAGACGTAATGCAGCCTGAGGAACGCAGTGTTGTTATCTAAAGCAAAGTGATATAAAGAGTATTTCATTATCGAAGTGAGGGGGGAGTCTGTGATGCCTTTTGTTTTGCAGCTGAGCAAAGGTGAAGAGCAGTGGGAATTTAATCATGTCTGAATGCGCAGATGGCAAATTAAGCTATTTATCAAACGTATTCACAACGAGACAGTCCCCCAATGAAAAAGGGTCAAGTTGTGTGCAGCACAGCTTTCAAACTGGCTGATTAGGATTCCTGACACAATCTTATAGTGCATCGTAATAATTAAAACAGTAGTTTTGCAGGGCTTGATGCAGAAATCTGACCTTTCGATTAATTATTATAAACCTGCCAAGAGCATGAAGAACAACAAATGTGCCAGTGTATCTAATATTTGTTTACTGGCTCTCGTTCCCCTTTGATGACTGCTGCTAGCTGTCAGCGGCATATATTTTTGGCTGATGTCATTTTTTAATTGGAAATTTGCAATTTTAAGAGATGATAGTAAAACATCCAACACTGTCTTCCAGAAGTAACTTTTTCTTTGAATGTTTTTTTGAATACTAAACTCAATACTATATGATTTATATTACTTAATATGTTTGCTCAAAGAATCTTATTTAAAGAATCTTTTCCTTTATAAATCATCTCTTGTAGCCTTTTAGGTTACCACTCTTTAAGATTAAATTAAAAAACAATTGTCGCATTTTGATTCTGCTCACACATGTTTGAGCCTCTGCCTCTCTTGTTATGTTTTTTTTAATGTAATTTTCTTTCCGTATATATCAAAATACCAGTAAACTAAACACTTACTCTGCTTAAATAGGACATTCATGTCATCTTTGCTGCTCTGCATTAGAGATTAAATTAACCACTCAGAACAACAAACATGAGGTGCAGCAGTTTGAGTTATGAGTAAAAAAAAAACGTATCCAAAGCCTTTGAAATATAAAGTTGAACCTGAAATTGCAGCAAATCTTCTTCAAGTATACAGTATGGTAATACTGATTTAGCATGAATAATTATGAGGGTCATTGTGTAATTTAAATGAGGGAAGGCTGGTTGCTGTAATTGCCACTCTTCTAAATGTCTCGTCCCCGTCAGCCTGTCTTTTCTCTTGAAGTATGAGTTTAAAGTGCCTCACTCATAATATCTCCCAGCACTCCAATCAAATCCAACTGCTGGCCTAAGCATTAATCCTCAGACTTACCATTATCTTAACCAATAACATCTTTCACAGTGCTTTAATTAAAATGGGTGTAATTAGACCGCGATGCTGGCGCTATGATTGACTGGGAAGGTTTCTCTCCATGACTCACTTGTGTTCCGATATCATTCAGCCGTCTCCCAGGGATGGATATTGACATTTAAATAGGACACACAGGCCAGGACGGGTGTCTATTGTTGCTCATTTTTAATGGGCACAGGGACCAGCTTCTCATTTTGGTGTAAGTCCCCTCGGTATTCGGCGCAAACCTTGTGCATTCATCAAATAAATAGAGCTGTCAACATGTCACCTCCAAGTCCGCAGCTCTTTCGACACAAAACCAGCTTTGAAATTTTCATCAGCATCATAATATTCCCCCTGAATGAGAGCAGCACGTCCTACTCTTGGCTGATCAGTGCGTGTATCTCTTGCATCACTATATGAACAGGTGCATATTAGCATAGCCACACACATTGGCTGTTCTGCTCTGCAGACAACTAATTATCTGTAATTACAGCAAAGCTTGCGCACACCAGTGAAAAACATCTGATTTAGATGCCTGCCTGCTCCCCGAGTAAAAGCTGATTTCTGTGGATGATGACGAGAAATAAGCGGGAAGGTTGATACTTTGTGTTTTTTTTTAAAAAAAGACGTCTTTGTTTAGGTGTTTCTATATGAATACTCTGTTCACTATGGAGAGGTGAGCTGCTCCTTACAGTGTGGGAGAGCACATCTCGAAAGCAGTTGAAGAGTTTTTTCAAACATCTCATTTTCTCAGAGTTGTTTTCTTCACTTGAGGCGTTCTCATGACTGAGGCTGCGTGAGTGACTGACAAGTGCAAATTGAATTCTCCATACGTCGAAAGGACTTTCATCAGCATGTCAGAAAGCAGTCAACGCTCACCAGATAACTTTCAGGTTTCTTTTTCACGGTGATACAACTCTTAAGAGAATCTAAAAGAGCCATACATCCTCATTATACAGCTGTTCCAGGTAGAGTACTGCATTCATTTCCACATGTGACGCTTTTCTTTGAGTGTCGCTTTTTAAAAATGACAGCCTTGCTTGTTTCAGCCAGTGCCCATGAATGACATATGCTAAGGTGACAAAGACATTTAGAGGAGGCAGCAGTTACGGTTGAAGCAAAGTAAGAAGTCTGGAGACAAACTTTGCAAATGGTTGAGGTTGTGGTTGATGGTTTGGTTGACAAATTGTCAGACTTCTACATGGAAAGCTGCTCTTCTTTTAGTTTGACAGGAGCTTTTGGAGTCAGTTGATATTCAACTTTTAATAAGATGGGTTTATTCTTCAGAAGAGCTTTAAAACTCTACGACTGATATCAAAGACAGTTTTATTCAATGCAGGTTTGGGGATATTTTGTGAGTTATTTTCCTTATATTAGTAGCAAAGATCAAGGTGGAAAGTAAGCTCAGCATCACCACATGCAGTGACACATAACAACCTGAATCAGCTGCAATCATCTGCCATCTTAACTCATTTGACTCTCTTTTCTTCTGTTGGCTCTCTTGATGGGTTTGACCTGCTGCCTTGACTTTATCAGAGCCTTTTAAAAATACTGTTCTGTAATTATTAGTCAGTGAAATGGGATCAGTGGGATATTCTTTTCCGGTCTGACCCGGAGCAGGTCAGCAAGGAGCAGCCCGTCAGCGTCTCCTTCAACTGGAAGCACCGCAGCTCGCTGTGTTAGTCAGCAAGTCTGGGCTTCAACTGGCTATTTGTGTTTGGATAACACAGTGTATTGTCTCTGTGCCAAGAGAGAAAACCACAAGCATGCAGAGGGTATCAAGCTGCTCCCTGTGCTGTTCCCAAATTGGCCAAATGAATTACTGTTGTTTCTTGAATACTGAACGTTTAATTTAGCATTGACAAGAAACTGAAGAGGGTCAGATGTGAAACGAGCCCGGAGGACATCATTCAGAGGGTAACATGGTCAAATGGTCATGTGGACAGTCAGTAAGTTGAATTGTCATTTGGCTACAAATGAGGTCACTGAGCAGGTTGTTCTCAGTCCTGAGCCGCCATCATACAAGTGTTAGCAGAGTTCCTTAAACCAGAACTTAAGGCGGTATTGTTCATTCCACCCTTTGACATTTTCTGATCATTTTGCGCAACGGTTCAACATTTTGGGAAATTGGCAGGTAAAATAGGTGAAGATCTGCAACACAAACACAGGAACAGTTTATTAAATAATCATCTTACAGAGATGATACGTCTTTTAAATCTTGTGATAATTGTTATCTTGTTCATCCAGCTGATGTTCGGTGCTCTAATGATTTAAAATTCATGGGTAGAAATTGAAGTGACAGCACAATAATAGGAGCTGAATGTTAAACATTAGTGGATGTGGAGACACTTAAAGGCAGATGACTTTCTTTCAACTGCATATTGACCTGAATGTGAACTTGTGTAAGAATTTATCGCTGGTTCTCAGTGTGTGTGTGAGAAAAAGCGGGTGTGTGTGTGAGTGAGTGTAAAGGAAGTTAACACTCGTAATTTTATAAATCTGTTTCCTTCTGTGTGTCTTTGTAGCTTCAGATGCCAAGGAGCAGCAGTTTTGGATGAGTCAGCTCCAAGCCTGTGCCAGACGTCACTCTGACAGCAGTGCCAAAGTAAGGGACACACACGCACACACACACACGCACACACACACACACACACACACACACACACACACACAGAGTGTAAACGTGACCCAAGGCCAAGCTCTTAGTGTATGCTGCTGCAGGGAGAGAAACAAGCAGAAAGCCTTGACATTTCCCTGGAGATTCCTGTTCTCCTCTGTGTCTGTTTATAAATGCAACAGTCTCTTATTTCAGTAAACTCGGGTCGGGTTCATGAGTTCATCAGTTTG
This sequence comes from Acanthurus tractus, assembly GCA_029783725.1. Taxonomy (NCBI): domain Eukaryota; kingdom Metazoa; phylum Chordata; class Actinopteri; order Acanthuriformes; family Acanthuridae; genus Acanthurus; species Acanthurus tractus. Next base: position 6,061,825 of record JAQNCA010000008.1, read on the forward strand.
CAAGTCTGTGCACAGGAGCAATAGGTGAAGACTATCTGTACAGTCCAGAAAAGTCCAGGCCCTGTTTGTCTTCCTGTTCTGCTTTTAATCCACTGTCTCTTTCAGTCGGTCTAAAGGTGACAGTCTTCTCTTTTTCCCTGCCATTTTTTATTTTAAATGGCATCATCTCCCATAAGTCTCACTTAACATTCCCTCTAGACTTTTAAAACAGCGGAGGTTTTTTTTCTTCACATGACTCCAGTAGTCTTTCCTGGCTTTCTTTCTGCGCCTGTTATTCTCTTCCTCTTGGCGCGCTAAAATTACTTGTTTTCTCTATGAAGTCATGCAGCAGCATCCTGCTGATGAAACTCACCTCTAGCACCAGCATGCTCTAGATTTTAATAAACATTTACACCCAGTAAGTGGCAGGTGTAATTGTTAGCATAGCTTACTGGACCGATTGCGCTTTACGTTAGTGTGTTTGATATGTATGACCAGACATACAGAAAAAGCTGTTTAGGGGTAATTTCAAATTACATTTTACAAAAGCTACTCAATATACCTGAAATTACAGTATGTCATGATAATGTTGATAATGTTGATAATGTTGATATCTGTCTGCTAGGTTATCATAAAAATCATGAAATAATCAAACATAAATAAACAAAGTCATGCTTACATTTGCAAATAATTGTCATTTAAGGTTTATAAATAATGCCTGTCTCCTTTTAAGCTGTTTTTGTTTGCAGTTATGTCATAGCTCTTAATGCAGC
>JAQNCA010000008.1:6062649-6089070 GCA_029783725.1 Acanthurus tractus
GGTTTATAAATAATGTCTGTCTCCTTTTAAGCTGTTTTTGTTTGCAGTTATGTCATAGCTCTTAATGCAGCGGTGTGTTTCGACATATTTTACTCTTTTTGATTTGTTGCAACAGCATCTGCGTGCTAGTAATCCTGAGCACATGTTGTGGGTTTGTTGTTGATATTTGGGAAACAGTAGTAAAAAAAAAAAAAGGTACCGTTTTCAGAATTTCAAATGTCAGAAAGCCAATATAGGCTGATGAATGAACTGTTACTGAGGCGAAACAATCAGAGACAGATGGTGAGAGACTTTTCTAAATATTTTAACAGGAGAGCAACAGTAATAAGTCATAAAAAATGGGGTATTTTGGGTCTCAATACATCACATGCATCATCATTTTCAGCCTTCTTTCATTTTTTGCCGCCCCTTTACGCTCTCCTCCATGAACACAAATGAAGTAAACAAACCCACAGTTGCAGACCTTAAATGTCATCCAAATAAATGTCGTGTCCCTGCAGAGGACAAGCAATGCTTCCTGATTAATTAAATCTGTCTGTGTGTTTCTGACTTTTTAACTAAATACTCCACTCGAGAGAGAAACAAGTACGTACATTAAGACTGGAGGTAAATAAACAGAAAGGTAACATGTGTAATCAAGGAAGTAAGAATTGGTTTAATGTTTAAGAAATAAATTATTGGAGGCAACAAATTATATCAAAATAGTCATTAAGCGAGAAAAGATAAAATATGTGAGGCACAGATGTTTATAAAATGAAAAGATGCTATGTTTACAAAATGTAAAATATGTAAAATCTAAGACTTACATCCTTTGCAGAGCTCAGCTTCCATGTGTCATGTGGAACTTTTCTTGCTTGTCTAATTCGAGAATATATTTAGCACTTCCATTGAGAGAAATGATTTAGGCAGATGTGTTAGCATGCTCCTGCTGCTTTATTTGGGAATGAGAGTGTCACCAAATGTCCCTGGTTTCACCTTCTTCCTTCTCGTTTCTAAGATTACTGTGTGCAGTGAGGTAGCAACTAACTTTATCCACAACCAGCACTTTTTAAAAATTCATGGATTAATATTTAGGCATGTGCATTTTGGGGAGGGTTTAGTGAGTTCTATAAGGGATTAGCCTGTGTATTTATGTGTGCTGTCTGTTTCTCAGTGGGATTCATCCCAACTCGCCTGATCCAGTGGAGAATGAGGCTTGTTAAAGAGCTTCTTCTGGAGCACCACTGCAGGTTGCGACAGTGTGCAAATCAGCAGTGCATAAAGGAGAGAAATAATCCAAACTTTATTATCTCTTTGGCAAACTTTTGGTATTAAAGCTGTGTTGTTGTTGTTGTTTTTTTTTTACATGGAAGCTCTAGAGGCTTATGTGTTGTTGGCAAACTTACACTCTGAATGGACAAGCTTTTGTTTGAGCGCTTGTGATATGTTTTGAATTGAGTTTCTTCTTCCCTGTGAAGTTTATTGAGTAACCTGTGTACGATGGCGCATTGTAGTTGCTGGTTAACTCACATTAAGAACATCTGCACAACATCTGTGAGAAATGTCCATAAAATGGAACAAAAGGTAGCATACTTTGTCAACAGTGTGTTAAACTCTCTGACTCCCCAGTAAAGATATGTTTTAAAGATGTGTTCTGTTTACACCTATAGGCTGTACAATAGATATGATATCTTGATAGTAAATGTTCCAAGCATGTGTTTGTGTTTATACATATTTTTGTAATGTGTCACTTAATCCTCATTGAGGTCAAATCTTTATACTCCAAAGCAAAACCTGAGCCAGAATAATTTAAAGGAAATCAACTCCTTTAAAAAAACATCAATTTTTGTAAGTCGACTTGAGGGGAAACTTTATAAACTTTATTGAGAAGCACTGTCTATGATCAATTCTTGATTATTTGTCCCCTTTTGTAAATTCTGCATTTGTTATTCCTTTTGTTTGTATAAAAAATGTGGTGCCAGTTTGTCCTGGCTTGAAGGAGAAACAGCAATTAGTCTCTTTCAACCATCTTGCTTGCTCGCTTGTTCTCTTAATTTGAATAACAACTCACTATGTTTTGTTTTTTTTAACAAAATTAAGATCTGAATACAATAGGACCGTGATTAGATCACAACACATTTACATGTTACATTAACATGCATTTCTCAGATCACATTGAGATACCAAATGCCGATGGGTTCCTAACATGTATTATTCACATCATTTTCATACTTATTAGACAACTGAGTGCCTTTCCTGTTGCCTTGCACTGAAGTGTATTCAGATTGCTTTGCATTAATTTGTCTGATTGTATGTTTGGTTTCAGGTGAGGAAGCTCAAGGGCTCTGATGAACACTTGAGTGTGGAAAGAGCAGGAGGAGGCCAAGAGGTGCTGGTGAGTCACCACACTTATACAAGAGATGCAAAACACTGTTTTACTGTTTTACATTCAAACATTAGAAAGGACTTTGTCTCAAGTCTTTTCATACAATTAAATACTGCAGCCTCATTATGCTGCCTCGTCGACACCTCGCTTATTCAACATGTAGCTCAGCACTACTTCAAACTGCTGCACAGCTGGAGCGAAGGGGAAAGTCCAATTACTCTGCTCAGCTGTGATGAGAAAAGCAATCAAAAGATGAGAGAAAATTGGATAAGCAAGGAAAAGTGGAAGCTGGAAGATGGTCTACCTCTCTTTTTCCTTCTGCCCTGCGGAGCCGAGCGGACGTTTTGTTCCTGTTCGTTGACTGCGGGGCATTGCCACGGCAGCAGCTGTTATTACTGTACCCACTGCTGTGGTCTAATCCTTCCCTGAGCTGCGCTGTCTTGCCTCTCAGATCGTTATCGCAGTCACTCCGGCGATGAGGCAGCCAGCGAGGAGGCTCTGCCACATCTTTGATAACAGACCTCTTTAGCAGAAACGGTGTAGCAGTACTTATTTATTTCAAAAAGGAAGGCAGGAGTTCATTTTACCTGTCAGTTTTAATGGGAAGCAGTGACACATTTTACACTAGTTATAGATATAGCTGCAACAAATACATTTCATGCATTTTATCTGCCATTTCCGAGGTCAAGAATGAAAATTGAAACTCATTCAACACACATAGGTGCTGTATTTCATCACATGTACCTCGCCTTTCTTATTCTATAACTGTTTTTTTTTTTTTTTTAATCTCCAGCACCTGCTTCGTTGATATCATAGTGTAAATAAGTAGTGCACACTCTCTTCAAAGGTGGATTCAGTAGCTGAAACCTTATGCATACACACTAATCCGAACAGGAAGGGCACATGGAGTCAAACAGTGAACTTTGAGCTAGTTATGTCGTTTACTATCAACTTGAGTAGGGACAGCGTATTGTGTGCTGTCACGGGATTTAAACTCAGCTGGTGGTGTTATACTAAAAGCATCTGTGTAGGCCTACAGGTATTTAAAAGCTATTCTCAAACCCTCTAAGCAAGGTGAGTAATGAATAGCTAATTGTGTAATTAGAGTTGTTCCCTGAAGTGTAGAAAATGGTAGGTCAGCAGCTGACCGTTGTACCTTCTACCCACGCTGCCTCACATGGGGCCGAATCCGCCCACGGTCGGGCGACAACAGAGCACCTGAGCTGAGTCTTTCGGGCATATCCTTCCTTTTATGTGAGATTAAAAGAATCCAGTCGTTGCTTTAAATTTATTTAAGGTGGGATTGTATGGCCTGAAATTTGCATTTTTATTTCTGGATTGGATTATCAGGGGACTCATCACAGCTATAGTGTGTAGTGTGTGTGTGTGTGTGGTGACGGTGGCACAAACATAAATACACCCCTTACTGCATCATATCTTCCTGGAACGTGTCTGTTTGTTTAAAATATTTCCTTAATTCCAAACCACATTTTTCTTTATACAATTCTAAAAACAGGTTAATTGCTGTTAAAAATTGAAGATAAATAAGGTTTGTAGGATTTAATCTAAGACAGAAAAAAAAATACTTGCTAAGAGAAAGATTTTCAACTTAAATTTTCAAAAGAGAGGCAGAATTATGTTTTTTTTTTTGTGAAAAAAAAACTGAATCCAGTAATCAAAAGAAGACATTGAGTCACAAGTAAAACAAACACTAATTTATGTGTGATGTGCATTTTTATAGATATTTACTTGGTGTCTATAGATTCCAAGCCAATACAACTCTTATATTTCACATGTTTTCACATCTGTGATACTTGATACTTTCCTGCATCTCTTTCCTCATTTTCTTTCCCTCTTTGAGTTTCATTGGTCTGACGTCTTCTCTCCGTTCCACTTTAATAAAAAGCTTGGGGCTCTGTGCCAGTTTTGGAGCACAAAACCTCACCATGTCTCTGTGTTTGTGCTCCTGAAATGCAGTTTCTTTTCTGCTTACTCACAGCTCGTGGCTTAGCCTTGCACAAAACAACAGTGTTCTCCTCTGTAAGCTGATTATTTCCCTTAAAAATTATTTTACAAGTTTCTGTGTTTTGATGCGTCCAATCACAAGGAAAATGTTCTTACAATCATATTATTTCTTCTTTTTTTAAAAAATCTTCTTAATCTTTTATGTGTAACAAAGCAAAGGCCGGTTGCTTCCCTCTCAGTGAGCACTGTTTGTTGTTTATGCTATCTATTCTATTTTCACCGCTACAATCGCAAGACCTTTGTGCTCTTTTGAGGGATGAATCTCTGGTTCCCCGTCTCCCTGAGCTGCTTTAGACTAATGTAGAGTAAAGACAGAAGAGAGAGATACTGGTCTGACGTGGCTGCCTGTGTGAGCACGGAGGTCAGCGAACTGAAGAGACAAGAGTCACAGAGAGGAAGTGAAGAAGGCATCAAAATGAAGAATGTAATGTGACTTCAGCTTCGGTGTAGAGAACTGCAAAACAAAACAACAAGAGGAATGACTTCCATGTCATAAAACTCAGTTGAACTTCACTTATCAGGTCACACCTATAAATTTGCCAGGGTGAAATATTTTCAAATGAGGTTAAACATGGCCCTAATTATCCTGTTATCTTAGGTCATAAAAGTAATAAATGAATAAATGTTAGGAAGCTTATGGAGGTTCTCACTTTTAAAGCTATAAAGAAAATACCTCTACAACTTCCTGCACTATTAAATCAAGTGAATATTAGTAAGAACAACATCAGTATGACAACAGAAACAAGTAATAGTGAGATCAACAACAGCAGAAATAATAATAAAAATAAAACAATAATAACTAATAACAACAATAACAATGTCTTTTAAGTATTCATATCAAATCACAGGAAAAAGCAACAGTGAAAACAACAGATGTGATACAAGCAAAAACAAAAACAAGTAAACTTCTGTCAAGATATTAGTTAAATGCATACACGAACATTTAATAAAACATGCCCAACATTTAGAACAATAATCCATTTATTTTAAAATCGTTTGCTAAGCGGAAATGTCAAACATTTACTTGTAATCCAGGAAACAAAACATAGAAACACAAAGTCACAAATGCTAGTTTTTAGTTCATAAAAGTGCAATTTTTTTACCACATTAGCAGGAAACATCTCATTTCATTAACTCTTAGTAGCAAAATAGCAAATGTTTGTTCGATTTGCGGAACAGAATTGTCATTCCTTATTGCACCTCCTTATTAAATTGGTAAATTTTAAAAAGTGTATTTCTTTACAAGCCCCTTTCGCGTTAGATTCCCACACAGCTTTGTCTCTTCCTCTGTGTGTCACCCTCCCCGCTTCCTCCAGGGCTCCTCGTCCTCTGGTCGGACCCGTAGCTTCTCCCTGCTCCCCCACCTAACCCCATCTTCATCCCCGGCATCTCAGAGGCACCTGAGCCACACGGCTTCACCCAGCAACATCGTCACCATCACCCACCACAAATCTCCGGCTGCAGCTCGGCGGGCCAAGAGTCAGTATCCAGGACGGCTGCTGGAGGTCAAAGAGGTGGGTGTCCCAGGTCCCTTGAGTCGTCTAAGTTTAAATACTTTTACTTAAATGCTTAACTTTTCTAAATAAACTGGCTGAATTTGGAGTTTTATGGGATGCTGTTGCATTTCTTAGATCCAACAGCTATTAACTTGCTGTTGTTTTTTAGTAATATGATTGTTGGACAAAAGATCTCAGTTATAATACACTGAAGTTGCTAATCCCTTAAACATCAGAGTCAGAGAAAGTCTTACATTTAAACAGAAAAGACTTTAAGCTTGGAATAAGTCTATTTAGGGAGTTTGTCCTTTCCGATCATTGACTAAACTCCAGAAGCTGCATTATATCTTCCGAGGCCTTTGTCTTCAGAGCATTTGCACTGGTCTCAGGTGAGACACTGGTGCAGTGAGTTCAGCAGATATTTCTAGCTTCCTGGCAGGCTTGAAACTGACTGCGGTATCCTCATTCTTTACTGTAAGTTTAGCTTTGTTGGCATTTTTATGGCATACATCAACTCTGATTAACATGGCTGGTGACGGAGGGAAGAGCCGATCGAGTGTGTGTTGTTTAAAGAGGGTCAGCGTGGTGGGCGTGTGCTGTAATTAACATATGAGATGTGAAAGTGTCAGCGTCTGCAGAGAAGATAAACAGGGAGGGTGATGAAAGGAGAAAAGTGAAAGCGAGCCTGTCCATATGGAGCATTTAATTTTCCTGACCGTGTTGTCCCGCTAATCCCTGAATGTATACATTCAGATAGTTTTTACTATCATTTCCTAAAGATTTTAAATTTAAAAGTGACCTGCAGTCACTTCCTGAGTTAATTGCGAACCCCTCCACTTGAAATTTCCAATCAGTTTTTGATTGAGTTTGAAGTTGAAATCCTCATTAATTCTCTCCGCCTCAGTCGCTGAACCTGTCAGGTCTGGTTACTACTTCTTCCTCATCTGCTACATCTCCATACACTCAGCGCAGTTCTTCACTTTCACTGCTTATCTTTCAAGAGGGGATTGCTTTTTTTCCCCACTGTCTCCTTTTAACAGCCTAACTGCAGCTGGTTTTTAGTGATTAATTGCAAGAGATTACGCTTTAAGTTGGGTTTGCAGCACGAAAATGATAAAGGCATGATTGTAATCCTTGCTGGTGAGCAACATCAGCTGCAGCATTTCTGCTTTCACGCTTTTGTTTCAGAGATGAAATGTGCTTTTTGTATTGTTGCCAAGCAGCTGTGCATCAGGCTGCTGAATTATGGAGATGACTTAGCAGTTTGAAAAGGGGAAGAAACATGAACAAGGAGAGACAAGAGGCTTTCTAAATGTAAAATGCTCCTGCTCATATACTGTTGGTACAGGGGGAGCAAAATGGAAACTGACAAGAAAGAGGTCATGTTGACCATTATGAAAAATGTTGTTTCTTCCCTACAAAAAATCATCTGATGTGTTTGTCCTTGAGCTGTTTTGGTGTATGTTTCTCAACTGCATTAACATGAACTGTGTATAAATTGTACTCCCTTTATTATGTGTAGTATTACTGCCTTTATTACTGCACTATATTTAGGACCAAAAGAATGGAGTAAAAGCCCCAAGCTGAAAAGTGTTTTCCATTCTCAGAAAACTATAAAGTCCTGTACAATAACTATTTAAGTCCTGAGAATAATCACAGAACACTGCCATCTCCTTGAGCTTTTCTCTGCAAGCATTTCAGCATCTTCCAGCTTATTGTTTTGGTTTTAAAGCAGGCAACATTACTGGTGTAATTTAGTCTTAGGCTGAAGATATATTTGCTTTTTGACCGTCCATCTTTGGTGCACAGCACACCATGCAACATAACTGCTCCATTGCTTATTTTTGTTTTGATACTGCATGATACCACTAGAGGGCACACAGGAGAACTTAAACTTATTGGCATATTGGTGTGCTGATGCAGTATTGGCACCTGTAGAATCAATTAAAAACCTTGTAACCATCGGAAGGAACAGCTCATAAATAAAGGCCGAACAGGCTGCATTTATAAAGCTCTTTTCTTTTAACCACTCAGAGTGTTTCACATTACGAGTCAGCCTTCACCCATTCACACACACATTCACACACCACTGGCGGGGACGTCTTTGCAAGTGCCAACCTGTTCTTCAGACACACAAACACACACTCGCACACTGATGAAGCAGCCATCGGAACACAATCTGGCGTTCAGTATTCTCCCAAGGACGCTTCAACATGCAGACCAGAGGAGCCGGGGAACAAACCGCTGACCTTCTGATAAGTGGATGCACTACCTTCTGACTACAAAGCCTAACCTCTAATCATCTCCATAGCTAAAGTGGAAGTAAAAACTTTATTTACTTTAAAAATTGCCTAAATGGATGATTAATGAATATTCTGATGAATGTTCAATTAGCCCATAAGTTCATATATCTGATGAAAAAAGCAGCAAATCCTCACATTTCAAAGCCCGAAACAGGAACAATGTTTTTGATCTTTGCTGAATAAATGTCACTTTTTCTTGTCTATTGACCAATTGTTTTAGCAATAATAACCCGTGTGTTTATCTTTCCTTCTTTGTCATTTATTGTTTATTCAGACATCATTTTATTGAACTTTCCAACCTTTTTAAGGTTGAAGAGGTAAGAAGAAGACAACCTGTTCCCTGTAGCTATCTGATCTTTGCTCAGGAATAACAAAGATAACTCTCATCCCCTGTCTGTCTTAAACTGGGACAGAGCTGCTTTGTATGCTCTTCACCAAACTGTTCGAATACAAGAACAGGAACGTAACACTGCTTCCCTAATAATCTGTCATGTAACTGAAACCCCTCAGTAAGAGCTGAACGCCTTGCATCGACGCGTCCCCTCTCCTAAAACTGAAGCAGTATGTAGTAGACTGAAGAACCATTAGCTAAACTGTGTGTTAAAAACCTGGCGTTAACGGTTCATCTGGTTCCTCTGCTTATTTTGATGACTCTCCTGGAGCAGCGTCTATATTTTATGCAAAAATCTCTCTTTTATGCTTTCTTGCTCATTGAAGACCTGGCTGGCTTCAAGTTGTTAAATTCCCCATTCTGATGCGCCACGCTGTGCATCTCCCTTGTCTCGCTAAGAATATCTCGTCTAAGTGATTCACTCTGTGACAGAAAGAGAGCGACTAGCGAGTAATGTGAGTGGAGAATAATTTCTCACCTCTCAGGAGCAGAATCTGTCTCCTCGGGTGAACCTGGGACAGTTTGAGTAAATACTGAGCAGATGGTGTGATCATTAAGCAAAACAAACACTCCTTGCTGCTTGTGTTTCCTCTACAAATGGAAATAGCAAGGCCCTCAGTGATCTGTGATTCGTTTTGTCTACGGCTTCACATCCTTTTTGGTCCAGCAGATTTTGGTTTCTGCATCCTGTGACCTGATTCATATCCACCATCATTTAGCTTCTGTCTTCATCTTTCTTCACGTCCACTCCGCGTTGGCCTCCAATCGCCTTCCCTTCCTCCTCGTGCCATTTGTTGTTCTCCTCCCTTTGTTCATTACAGGCCCATAAACTTGTCTGACAGGTTTGGCACAAGGCCGAAGGTTGGTGGAGTCGACAGTGAAGGAGTCTGCTTGCATTTTGATTCATGCACCACTGTACGCAGTCGAGTTCAGAACGCTGCGCCGCGCTGATCATCAGTGGATTTATGGCCAGCACGGTGCAGCAGGGAAGCTGCATTGTTACATCCCATGCATTTCCTGGTCACAATCCCAGATAATATTCTAAAACAACACTCTGTTACTTCCTGAAAGACGCCCTCCCTCCCATCACCCAGCCACTGTGCAGATGCATACAGCTTTGTCTCTTTTTCACCAGTCGTGGAGGGAACGTGGTCCTTACATGTCAGTGACTCTCCAAATGATACGCTTCCTCAGCTCTGCAATGTTGATCCCTGTCTCACCAGAACTCACTGAACCATTGTCACACCAGGCAGGAGGCTGGACTGTTTTGGGAGCCCAGTAACAGCAGCAGCAGCAGCAGCAGCACAAAGTTGGGCTGCTACCAATGCATGAATTTTGTTGTGTAACAGGATCAAAGAGTCCACCACTCACCTGGCTCAAAGACTATGTCTGTCTGGTAAATGTCTCCATCTCTGAAAGCAATATGTCATCAGCTTATAACACAGACTTTCTGCAGAATTCTTGTTACATCAACAAGATTATCTGTTTAAACTCTGTAAAAATCCACTTTCCAGAGACACAGAAGATCCTACACAATCGGTAGTTATCCTTTAAGTGGCGCTGTTTAGAATTTAGTGGCATTTAGTAGTGAAGTTTCAATTTGCACTCGACTGAATACCCCTCCACTTATCCTTGCCTTCTACGCATATGTAGGACAACCAATAGTAGCTGCAAAACTTTCAAAAAACCTCAAAAATACAGCAAAAGGCCCTTTTTAGAACCAGTGTTTGTTTTGTCTGTTCTGGGCTACTGTAGAAACATAACTGTGCAACATGGCGGACTCCCTGAAGAGGACCCACTCCTTCTGTAGATGTAGAAGGCGTAGAAGGCTCATTATAACCAAATGAAAACACAACCATTATTTTTTCATGTGATTATACGCTAATGGAAACATACAGTTATCCAGGAAGGACATTTTTGGGTTGTGCATCCACGGCTTAATCAGACTCTAAAACAGGCAGTGACTTAAAACAGTTTGACAAAGGATGTTACAACAATAGAAAACTGTCATAGTGACAATTTTTTCCTCCATCTTGATGATTGTGGGGTAAAATAATAGAGTTGGCCTCGTGGAAGTAAACAAAGGGGCATTGCTTTTCACACATGAGCCTTATTATTAAAATAGAGCCGTGCAAATTTCACATTGGCTGGATGAAGAGATTGAAAAGTCCCTCATATTTATGACTTCACGGTCGTGATCTGACAGCTGTCAGCGGCTGTTTGTCTGGCTGTGAGATGAGTTGACTGTGTTTGGATCAAAAACACTGAAGTGATAATATGTCACTGTTGAATGTATGTGTAATCACTGGTGTAATCGCAGATTTTTGTTTGTTTTTTTCCTTTGCTATATAATCATTGAGCACATTTGAATTTTCAGAAAATCTCACCAATCATTATTACAACCTGGATGTTGATGTGATCATTGTTCACACATCAGACCCTGGTTAGCTCAGTATATCTAATGTGGCATGAAGTTGGCTCAATCCTTCAACAATATATGATGTAGTAACCTCCATATGCTTTAATTTATTATAATATGTAACTTAAGTACAAACCTGACTGACTTTTGTAGTTAAGCTAAGCCTTAATGATTTATTGATAAATTTCATTTTGTAAGATTTTCATTCAGTAATTATGCAAACATTGGTATTGCTCAAAGGTAACATTTATGTAACAAAATATTGGTTCTGGGGCTGAATGTTCAGGCAATTTTCATGCTGTCACCCTCCATCCATCTGTCCGTCCATGCATGCATCTGTCTTTCCTCTGAATGTGTGACACTGGGAGTCAGACCACATTACCGTCTCCCCTCAGCCGGCTTGTCATGGCTGATGTAAACTCATCAAACGCCTCGACTCTCAGTGCAGCAGCACCACTGGGCACTTACACTGCTGTGGCAGAGCTGGATCACTGGGGTTAGGCTATTTCTGGAAGCATCACTGGTCCTGTTGGCTCCAGAGAGCTGTGTCTGCGTGTGTGTGTGTGTTTTTGGTGGGGGGGAAGCTGTCATTACTGTAAGCCACTGACTTAGCTTTGTAGCAGAGGTCTGGTGCAATTTTATGCTCCTTTTATGTTCATGTCTTACAATGTAATCTGCTTCTGAACCAAACCAAGAAATACGACTGCACTCACAAACAGGGAGCAACAAAAAACCAAAGCTCAGGGTTTATTCATAAACTTTATATGCATATAAACACTTTTATAGTGTTTGTGCTAGTTTTTGTTGGAATATAAGAAAAGCGATATTTTATTTTTATTTGAAACATTCATATTTAATGTGTGTGTTTGAGAGTTTTTTAAGTATGTGGGTCTATTTGAATGATGACTTGAAGCTGGCTCTGGATCCTTATTGGCAACGAAGCCTCATGAAGCCAGGTCTGTATTTATGATGACGGTTTAATAATAAGGACCCTAAAAAGAGACTCTATGTGTGTGTGAGTGTGTGTCATTATTCAGTTAGGTGCTCTGAGCGATGACACCTTATGTTACATTATTGGCTTTCATTTTTTCTGACTTCATATGTTTGGTTTTCATCTGTTTTTAAAATGACAAATTCATCATCTCTTTATATTTGCGTCTCTCTTGGCACGCATGTAATCCCCACCAGAGGCGTTCTTTCATGTTTGTGTTAAATTTTAATAAATTTAACTACGGTGGCTGCATTTTACTGAGCACCATAAAACTTAGTGAGCTGTGTTTTTTTTGAGCAAGATTTTTTTTTTCTTAAGAGTTTCCTTAAGGTTGCATAGCAACACATTTGCACTCAAGCTTGCATTGCCACTTTCTAAAATATCCTTTAGTGCTTATAAGCCTTGAGGCAACTCTGTTGTATTGTTTTATTACTGCACTACAGATATAGTTGTACTTCTCTACTTTTTTTGCCTACAGCTTCATGTTGCAGAATATGTGGTAAATATATAAGTGAGGATATTGAAAAAAGAATGTATTTGTAAAACTCAATGAAGATAATCATGTAAAGAATGAAATGAATTGTCTTTGTATTCTTCTCAGTTAAGTTTCTTTCTAAAAGATTTGCAAATGGTCACACTGTTTTATTTTTGTTCTACAACAACTTCTTTGGAATTGGGGTTGCATATATTCGCCCTGAGATAACAAAAAAAACGCAGTAGTAAGAGTGATGTCATGAAACTAGAGTCATGACACTGACATTTTTTTTACACTAAAAAGCTCTAGTTGGCATCCATTGTGCTCACAAATCGTACAGTTATTGAACTCTCAAATATCCTTTTATTATCTAAAAAAAGATGGCTGCACTGTGAATTTCATTTGTGTCAAGTTTTAATGACAGAGCAGCTATCAAAATGTCCGTAGGAACATTTTTAGCAAAATTTACTTCTCTGCCGTCAATTCATATTCAGCCACATATTCACCAGAAATGGCTGGGATAAATTGCATCTCTCTCAATCATCATTTAAAGCTCACTTGGCCTTGTGGTTGCCTGCATAATCAGCCATTTATGGTTGTACAAAGTCCAAAAAAATTAAGCCCAGCATGAGTTGGACACAGAAACATCTGTCCGCAGGGTTTTGGCTTTAAATAATGAAATGCCTGAGTGAAAAGAAACAGCAAGTCTCCATTGTTTGAAGGGCACTGTGGAAATGATATGATACGACACGACATCAGCATTGTAACAAACATTTAGAGACAAAAATTTGAGCTCCATCTGCCTGAGGAGTTCAACATCCCATCCAAGATCCAAAAGCTGAATAATTGGAGAAGCTCTGCGCTTTAAAAAGAAGCTCCTTTACATGAACGTCTCTGCCACACATAACCCCACCGCAACAGCTCTCAGTGACTCCAAAATAACTCTGTGTACTGATGCAGAGAGACAGATGTGCTATTGAAGTGCGTGCGGAGGATGAGTGTGTGTGAAGCCATACAATATTAATGAATACAACATTTCCAGGCTGATAAACAACCCAGATTCATTAGCCCCAAGAGAGGCTTATTACCCGCTAGCTTGAACAGACTTCTTCCTTTTGTGATACATTTAGACTCTGATAGGTGAGTCATACAGAAATAATTCTCACTCAAAAATGTTCTCTGTGCCTGCTGGAGCGAAGGGAGGAACTTTTTTCTTGTTTGAAGAGTTTGAGCAGTTTTTCTTTTTCAGTGCTGATGTCTTGGAGCAGACAGTTGCGCGGATCAGTTGCTGCCTGTAGTCAAGATGGAGATGACACCTCTAAAATTAATGCTCAGTTGTATCACTTCCTACGCACTAGTAAGAAAGTTAAGATGTATGAGACAGTGGAAGATATAGTGTCACATTTGTTTCTATCCTCTATGTATCCACAGTCTTGGTTGTGCTGGAAGTCATCTATCCATGCAACCTGTAAATTCTGCCCTCTCGTAGTCATTATTAATTTAAAGGGATTTTCCGAGATTCTAAACCAGTGGGTAATACAAAGGTACGTTTACAGATTTATATGTAATTTAAGCAGTCCATTTATCGAAATCATCTTTAATTTCCTCCTCAGTAGTTTAACAAACAAACTGGTCATATTTTAAGGATTTGATGACTCATCTTGTCCCAGTAAAGCACAGGTCTAATTACTAAATAGGTCTGCAATTCATGAGTCAACGTGAAAAAAAGACTTTAAGGGATAAAGCAAGAGTTATTTTTGTTTTTTCTCATTTTCAACCAACCGCAATTTTTAGAGAACATAATTAACCGTGATGACTGATCTAAGATCTGAAGTTTCATCATCTTTAGAGGCCAAATAACTTGCAAAAAAGCTGAGTACTGTAGTTTTTAGCAAACTTTACTGAAAAGGGAGCAATTCCTGCATTCATCAGGAACCATTTTCAGCTGCAGATATATACACGTGATGCAGTACTGAGTATTGAGACGTTGGATTACCACAAATTAAAGTGCAGTACATTTGTGTTTATCATAGTGAAGGAACATATCAATAAGTGCAACCGCGAGCTTAATGATGTATTTATGTAGCATCTGTAAAATCATGCAGGTCTGTAGCACGGATGAACAAGCAACATTGGTTTTCATATTTTTACTGGATTAAGAGAGAAAATATAATAACCACCAACTATATCCCTTAAAGGTAAAGGTAATTTTATATGTTGACTACATAATTAATGCCCTAAATCGCTTTTGTCTCTCAGGTGATGTCCCAAGCAGAGGGCCAACAGAAGAACCTGGTCCAGTCCATTGACTCTCTACCCACCAGAGGCCCTCTCTCCTGTCTAGACCAGGACCTGCTGCTGCTCAAAGCCACATCAGCCGCCACACTCAGCTGCCTGGGAGAGTGCCTGAACATCCTTCAGCAGACCCAGAGCCACAGCCAGGCACCGCCTCAGTCCCAGGCCTCTGAGCGCAATCACGCTGCCCGCGGAGCCCCCTCCGGTGAGTCTTCCCTGGGCCCCGTCCCAGTGCTGCTACTGGAGCCCCCGACCCCTCCATCTCCCCCATCCCCCTTGTCTCTCCTGTCCCCTCCTCCAGAGCCCAGCACCAGCGGCAAGGTCCAGCTGGGGCAGCTGGACTGTGGCTCTTGTCCCTGCCTGATGGCGACCATGAACTTCAATGTTTGTAGTAAATGTTGTTGAATGTTGCATTTGTGTGTTAAATTATTTGTTTTATTATTTTGTGTTCCGTTTTATGTTTATTTGTCATAGTTTGTAGTAGTCAGTGTTTTTCTGTGTTGTTTTCCATTCATAATTGTATCTCTTCAATGTCGTCAATTGCATTGAAATACCAATACTTCCTCAAAATGGTAGTGCCAAGTACAAGCTCGAATGTTAAGTGTGTATGAACATGAATTTAATGTCAATCTTGTTTACAGAATCCATGAAAGCATTGCAGACTGTTTCACAACATGCATGCCAGAAAAAAAAATCAGGGTCTATGTGTGAATGAGTTAATCTAAATGACTAATACTATGCACTTCTAAATCTCCTCCAAGGATTAAGTCTTTGCCAAAGGAATCCACAATGGTGCCTAAAATGTCAGACCTCTGCCATGTTTAACCAGATCATTATGGACCCAATAAAGTTGTTTCAATTTAAACCATTTGCAGCCTGAGGGTGGTTCTATTGGCATAACACCAAGGAAAAGGATTAGAGAGAAGTTCCTAAGGGTTGAAGGTACTACCCAAACACGAGACAAGAAGAGACTCTGCTAAGATCATTTGAAATCCATTCACACCTTGTGGATTAATCCTGTTTTCTTAAGTAAAGAAGGATATACATAATCCATTTACAGATGCTAGGGTGCAGTGGCACTAAACATCTCTCCAGGAGACGGAAGATGATTTAAAGTGCTCTGATACATTTGAAAGCTACCGAGCACAAAAAACACTCACAACCTGTAGACTTGAAAGGTGTGAGGATGGCAGATGTAATCAGTTTGGATTCACAGCTGTTACAATTAATCACAATTGTCACTGATGAGCTAAGGCAAAAAAATGTGTCATTGCCCAAACGCCTGTAACACAATTAAATTAATCTTGACGATCCTCAGAACTGATCGGGTATCTTCTAGTCTCCCTCAAGTCCTTCTGTTTATGAAGCAGATTTGTAAATCCCTGGAATGAGCACGGACGCATCTTTAACTCAGTTCATGCTGCCCCATCCTTATTCTTGCCTGTTCTGGTCTTTTCTATGACTTTGTATGTGTTCATGTCGCCCATAAAATTTATCTTGCTTTCGGTCTGAACACACCTTTAGCGATAGATCTATGAGCTCAAACATCCCCAAGGATCTCACTGTTAGCACCACTGCTCTTTAAGGTGGTTCGGGATTTTGATTGAAAAGCCTCCTTGACACCTCCCTGTGGAGGTATTCCAGGTATATCTAACTGGGAGGAGAACTAGGGAAAACCCAGGAGATGTTGAGGAGATGATATGTTCCATCAAGCAAGTGAATCCCTTGTGATCTTCTGGGAAGAAATAGAGAACAAAGCTAGAGAGAGGGATTATTTGAGTTAACCTACTGTCACTACGTTTCGAGTTCTTATTTGAATCCATCGTAGCTGCGTGAATCCAAACTGACAAACGCTGCCTTCTTTGAAGTCCTGCAGGTGCAGGTTTTTCCAGGTATATTTAGAAGATGGAAGATAGAAGATATGATCCAACTCAGTCTATGACTTAAAGAAGGTCTTTTGGGGTTTGGGTTTGGGTGGGTGCAGGATCCCAGCCAATCTTCGGCTCCTCACAGTTTACTGGTCTTCTCTTTGCACCAACAGTCACCCTACCTTGTGCCTGTTCATCAGACAGGGGGTGGTGTGGAGTGGGACCGCTGGGCCGCAAGTACAAACCTCTTTCCTTACGCTGCCTGGCTGATAAGTCCTGTGGAGGGCCAACTGTTCCCCGCTTCCGGCATGTACCCTCCATACAGCAGTGAGGAGTTTTTTGTTAGGATACTCGGTTTTGCCGAGTGATGGGTAGCGTGGCTCATCGGCATGGGCAGCATCCAGATTTGATGCAGCTGATAAAGGGAGTGGCTGGCTGGTCGATTGGTTGGTTTTGTTACACCTACACGCAGGAAAGCTTTGCCACTGCATGGGGCAAGATAAGTCTTTGTTGGAGAGCCGAGCATGAGTCCCTCCAGGCTCCTATCACTGCAAAAACCAGAGCAGCCACTTCAAGTCAGCTTCAGTAATCGCAAAGACAGTCAAGGAACTTGAAGGATTTTTTGTAAACTCCCACCAAAAACCTGCCAGTCACAAACCAGACTACATATAACCAGCTGATGTCATGGAGGATCTTTGCTGCTCGCTCTAGCTCTTTTTGGATCCCCCTTCCCTCCCCTTTCTCACTGCCATAAAGAGCTTGAAGCCCACCCCTATGTCTCTATTACGCAGAACGTTTTCCTTTAAGGAGGTAAAAAATCCGTAAAGGAAATTTAGTTTGCAAACTAGTCCCCATGCAGCTTAACATAAGGAAAATTTTAAACAGAAAACAAAAGGAACAAGAGGAACATGTAGCGTAAGAGTTAAATGTGGAATCATCACAAAAACTAAATGGATGTCACAGCCCAGAAATGGAAGGTAAAGCCATTGGAAACATCTACTGCATGAATGTTTGTCTCTCCACTGTTTGATCTGCGACAGCCTTTTGATTCACTTGCATGCCTCTGTCCAATGGCCCAGACATCCCCCAAGCTCACTGAGTGTTTCTACTTCTGGTGCTTGATTGTGACATCCCAGAGAAAGTATCATAGAAGACGAATCTGTCCTAAACTGTTTCTAGATCAGCTATTTGAAAAAGAAATATTATTACCAGCATAAACGCATGAACTATTTAAAAAAAATGCTTCCCCTTACAACTGAATCTTGAGAGAAAAAAAAACTGTTAACCTCCAAATGTCTTGAGAATAACCTCTTCTAAAAAGTAATTTTTACTGTGTTTACCCTCTATCACATCTTACTTGCCTTCAGGCAGAGCCACCTCTGCTCATGACTCCTCTGTAGAGGAGTCCAACATCGTAGGAGGAGGTTCTCTAACACTTTTCAGGTTCCTGTCAGTCAAACTGACAGCCGACCAAAGCCGAGGCCTGGCCTGAGGGCTATTTCAGCACATTTTGTCTAGACAGACTGGCCTCAGGCTCACCAGCATGTCGACTTGTGTCAGCACAGCTTGCTTCTCACTAATGGATATCAAAGAACGGCCTCTTGGTGCATTAGACTTTTAACCCAATTTGAGTTTTGGGACTGGAGATGAGACGGGTCTGTGTTACTGCTCCATTAACAGTACTTTGAAACAGAATCCACCACTGTGATGTATGTAAGGAGCTTTTAAATGAGGAAACTTGCAGCTTTGATTTTCTGATGAGTCTCATTTGTTCATACAGAGACAGAAAATGTGATCAGTGCAACAGCCCTGCATTAAACACAGACTGGGTGAAGCAAAGTGGAAGAAAGCTGCCAGAGGTGGTGGTTGAATTTGATGTCTGTTTTTGAGGCTAAGTGTTGTTCAGCAGGTTTCTATTTAGAAGGATTTTTATGAAGATTTCCTGTGTTTGAACTTTTCCCCACAGCACATAACACGAGGTTGCAACTATTGGACATGTCAGTCAGGCTGAGGCTACTTTAAGATTAGCAGATGTTAAGTAAGGGTTAAATGATGTGATTAATATCAAAATGACAATATTGATTAATTTTTCATAGCAATGTATGCAAAATCATGCATATAATCATATTAGAATATTAGAAATTTGGGCAGAATTTTATGATATAATATAGGTCTTGTCTATATATTTAGGTCTATATCTTCACAGCACAATACCACTCAGGGTTAATAAGGACTAATATTGAAATATTGCCGTCCTTTACCCCTTTTCTTTCAAAAGCTGCATCAACATATGATACTATATCATTTATTTTGATAAGAATATGTTATTTGCTGATATCACAATGTCTGCCATGATATGATTTTGATTTGAATTAATTCAGGGAGGACTTATATGAAACTATATCATGTATATTAAACACAATCAGTCGTGTGATGACTGTCTATCAACTGTCTTGATTATAACAAAAATTAGCAGGCAGTTTTGAATGGCAACAGTCAGAGAGGAGGGAAGTGATTATTCGCTCTCTTGCTGCTGGATTGATTATTTCCTTCCTTCACACGAGGCAAACAACAAAGTTATTTTATTTTTTTCAGACTAACAGTTAATTCCTGCTGTGAGATTTTAACAGGAGTTTTGTTGTTGTGGCCAGAAGTCATGATTTCTGGTAGGACTGTTCAGCTGGAGATAAGGGAAAAAACATAGTCCCTGCAGCCATAGTTGTTTAAGCTAAGAAAGTCAACTTGGGTAAACCCTTAGAAGTGTTGTTATGTCTTCATAAAAACATGAGAGGGAAACACTGACATTCGCTGTTACTCAATAAGACATGCTAAGAAGTTTTTCCCATTTAAAAAAATCATTTTTTTCCTTATGTTATGCTTGGACGTAACTCTACACTTTTGTAGTCCATCTCCTGCTCGCCTGCAGCTTTGACTCTGCTCATCATTTGCTCAGGGAAAGTCTCAAGAATCATGAAGTGGCATAAAGACAAAAAAAACAAAAAAACAGCACAAGCAAAAAGAAAGAGTTGTCAAATGCAAGCCCCACAAACCTGACTGAAGTGTGCTTTAAAGGGATTTTGCTTAACAGTACTGCAAACTATGGCCTCAGACAAGACTATCAAATTTAATCATCACCTCTGACAGTTCGTCCCTGTAGGTGAATACAGCACAGGTTGAGTACCTTCAGACTGTGAGTGGAGTTTCAAATGCCTGCAATAGCTGTCATGAAATTTGCTCAAGGCTCAGTTACATTATGAAACAGAAAGTACAGAATGTGGATTTACAATTTTTCTGCAGAACATCTTATTGTTTGCAGGCCTAGGTTAAAATGAATCATCATTCAAACCACCTCTGTGAGCCGGAGTTGGGCGAATACAACAGGCAAGGTTATAAAAATGATCACATATTAAATTCACACAGACACACACACAATTTCCTGTCTAGTCTCCGTCAATCACACAACCTCAGTTCAGTCTATTTATGAGAATCTCAATACTGGATGTCAGGAATGAATAGGATATTGAGTGTGATATGGGTTTTTTTTTTCCTAGTCCCTCTTTCGACTCCTCTTATAATGAATAAAATTCAACCCAAGACCAAGCATTAATAAACTCAATCAACAGTGACTTTTTATGAGGTAGTAAATCCCAAGTATCTCCCTCTCACTGTTGTTAAGGAAAAATTGAGGTTGGCTCTGACACTACTCTGTCATTTTACAGATGGTGTTCCTGTGTGGACTGTACCAAAGTCGCCCTCAGGGGAGCTGTTGAAGAACGGAGGCCTGACTCCTCTACGATCAGCCGAGCCCTCCCCGGCCCTCAGGAAAAGGAGTCTGTCCCATGGTGCTGAGGTAAGAAACAATACGTCCTTCTCCTTTTGTCTTGGTCTGTTAGAGATCTCAGATGTGGGACCAAGACTCAAGACCACTGCGCAATTAATCTAGGAGATACTGAAAATGAATAATTGTCCTCTGTAATTTCTAACTGGGTGAGTTTTCCCCACAGGGTTTGTCTGAAAAGAGTATCACATTAGATAAACCAAGGGATCGAGGTAATTTATTGGTAATTGTACAACACAGGGTTGCACAATGAAATAAAGTTGTAGTCTGTGCATATAGACGGAATATAAAAGGGGATAAAAAATAAATTTGAGCAATATACATGGTTATTTATATACATATATAGATATATCTGTCTACACCCAGGAAATAATTTTGTGCATTTTTTAAATTTACATCCAGAAAAATGTAAATAGAACATGAACCTTAAGAGTGATCACAATATGGTTGGCAAGACTTTGGCATCTTGTTAACACTGTCCCTTATCTTTGACTACATTAGAGCATCGTGAATCACGGATATGAAACACACACCTCTCTTACTGTGTTTTAACAACTTTATTGATATGATGGTGGAGTCTCTGCAAAAATTTGGGCACAACAGCCTCTTATTTTCTGTTACTTTGCCAGCAAGAGTTTCATTTCTTCCTGCAACCGGACGTTAGCCAGGAGCAGCCTATGAGTCCAAACTGGGCTAATAGCTCTTATCCTGGCTCGCTTCCTTCTCCTCAGGTGGTGGCACATTTCACTAAACTTACTATATTTACTCACATTGCCTTGCACCTCCAAGCTCCATCTGCAGGTGCATGTAGAAAATGTGTAGGACATGGACTGGGACATGGACGGGATTTTTTATTGTATAATTGCCTGTAATTGATGACAGTGTAGTTACGGACAGGAAACACAGGGTGAGAGAGAGAGAGGGGTATAGCATGCAGGAAAGGTCATCGGCTGGAATCAAATCTGAGACGCTGCATTTATTAAGGAATGTGTCCTAAGTACTAGTCTGTCATAACTGAAGTAAATTAGAAGTAAATAAGCTACTTGCAAGATAAACAATAGCATATAAAAAGAGTGACTAAAATAAACCATTAATTCATTACTTGTTCTTAAACTTCCTCTGTGTGCCACCGGACTGAGACAAATCTGGGCTTGTGATGATGTTAAGGCATTTCCCTTTTCACTTTCCTTTCATTCTGTCATGTTTGTCCTTGTTGCCCAGCAAAGGAAGCACTCTGTTTCTAAAAGTTTTAACAGAGCTGCTGTCAAATAAGTGGGTCAGACAGTATGAGTTGGAAATGAGCTGATCCCAGTAGGAGGGGGGCTGCCTGCCTGCTTGGGAGAGGGGGCTGTCTGACTGCTGCACTGTCTGGACCTCCCTCTGCCAGTGGCAGGAAACGGAGTCCATGGGACACTTACCATATTTCTGACAACATCTTTTTATGCGCATTTTTAAAAAATGTTACATAAGAAGAGGCTGGTGGAAACAGAAAAATTCCCAGTTTCACAAAAAAAAAGGATGAACCCTTGCTTGTGCATGTTTTGGAACTTTTTGAAAATGACTCAATTCGTTTTAGGGGAGATGGAAAAACTCCTATTTTCCTGCAGCTCTGATGAAGCGAAATTTCACTGAAATGGCTGTTGAGCCGTTTTTTTTTAAAAAAACTATGTCAAAGATAACTTATGAGAGGAGATGGAGGAGAGGAAGCTGTTACAGCTATCTGTTTTGTTGGTGTTGTTCAGACAGTTTTAGTTCGGTTTTTAAAACTGTCTAATTGCTAGGCTAAGGCAACAGGATTCTACTGATCTTACACAAGGGGGCGTTGTTGTTGTTATTGTTGTTGTTAAGCAGTCGACTTCACAACAAAGAGGAGGAAAATAGAAACACTTCCGGGTTTAAACGTATTCGCGAGAAGGCGAAATGCAACCATTGACTGTATAAAACACTCAACAAACCCTCTGTGACGTCATCCATTGGTTTCTGCCTGAGCAAAAGTGAAGCCTCAGAAATCTCGTCCTGGGCGCCACAATCTGACTCCGCCAAGAGCCTGCCTAAACGACAAAAACCAAATATGGGAAAAGAGGTGGGGGTTGAAGGATGGACACCACACCCACTCAGCTAACAGCCCCCGGGTAGCTGTCAACAGGCTGCTAAACAACGAGGCCACGCCCCAATTTATACAAAATAGCTGAATCTTAAGCTTAAATATAAAATAAACAAATGAGTTAGAATAAAAATTGACCCTCTCAGAGTTTCCATGTGATGGTACCAGGCTGTAAATATGTTTATTTCTGCTCTAAAGTTGGCCATTTTAACACAGGCTTCAATGAGAATTTGTTCCCCTTAGGAGCAAGCCTCAAGCGGTCAGTCGAGGAATTGCAAGTTTTTGCACTTCCTGGTTGGCTTCAATGCGGAAGTGGGAAGTTTGCCCCTTGGATGCAACCGGATGCGACACTGCCATTCTCTGTTGCAAACAAAAAGGGACTGTTAAACTGACTGTTGTTGTACTTTTCACCACAAAATGGTAACATTTATTACTTTAATGATAACAGCCCTCAAGGGAAAGCTGACAGAGCTCAGACAGAGTAGCTACTTAGAAGGAAGTGACAAAATGACCTGGCTAACCCGGTGAGTTCCCTGCACGCACGCCTTCCAGGTAGAAAAGATTAGCATAAAATGTTTACATTAGTATGGACATACTTATAAACATAATACAACACGGATAATAGAGACGCGCTAGGCTACTAGCTTGATAGCATTGTAGTTGAACTATTGGCGAGCGTAGCTAACTATTTAGCAGCCGCAACTGTAATGCGCGTGAACATGGCTGTTAATTGGTCGGTGGTTGGTGACGTCAGACTGAAGATGGAAACAGAGTGTATTGGGTTGACAACTCTGCAAGGATGATGGCTTATAATCCCCACAGACACAACCACAGGGCCTCGTAAACACCTTTTTTAACAACTTTTCCAGCTGGTGTTACTCTAGAAGCAGATTGCTTGACTGAAAACCACCTGCGCGTGTCAGAATAGCGAGGAGAGCGTCATGTAAACACAAGTCGTTTCTCTGTAACACAGACTGTCACATGAATCACATTGATCTGTGTCTTATTATTCAGACATGATAGAATAATTGAGTTCTCAGCTGTGAGCAACAACATGAAGAAGAATGGGATAAGTGTCATCTCAGCAGCATTAACTGCCACACCCACTCATAATGGCCTCTTTGTCAGATGTTCAACTTGTTTCGTTGCTTGTCACAAGTCTCTGTTGTTAAACACGAAGGGAGCAGATTATTAAACAGCCATGTCAGATCTTATAGTGGGATGACACTTGTTTAAATGAAAACACAAAAAAGGTACAGGGGGCATGGAGAGACATTTTACCCTTCATAGCAGCAGTGGTTCAGTGCTTTTAGCTGTGCCGGCAGCAGTCTAATCTAGAGGCACAGAGATGTAATCTGTCATGTTAATGATCATTTTCTATTGACATATGAGTGTAAAATGGGTTACACAGTGTTGTAGTGTCAACCCATTAGTGGCTAATTGTCAAGCTGTTCAGCATAGTTCACAGCGCACAATTAAGAGCAGAGAAGGGAGGGCAGCTCATAATAATGATTTGACACCTTAACAGACATTTCAGGCTTTATTATGACAGTTATGATTCAGGGAGCCCTAACCAACCATCTGCACTGACACTAGTCCTGCCACTGTCAGCATGTTTCTCTGCTAATGTGTAATGTTAAGTTATGCCTGTCATGAAATAAGACACAGATATTTGGGAAACTACAAAAATGACCACCAGGGACTTGACAATGAAGGGACAAAAAGGAAAAAGGGGATGACCTACTTTTGCATTCTCTCAAAACTTTTTCAATTTTTGCTCATAACACCAGCAGCTACAATTAAACACTTAGGCATTTAACCTTTGAAATTCTCAAATTTTAATTGACAGTAAATATTAAACTGCGTTTAGCAGTATTTTTCTATTATCACTGGAAAATGTGCGATGTGAAAGGTACTGCTCGTAATAATGAACCCACAGTGAATCATCACTCCTTAGTTTTTATGTGGTAGTTTAACATCCTACAACTCATTGTAATAATTTTACATAACTTATTATTCAGCATATTTAACGAGCAGCCAAAAACACACAATTCAAAATATATGTTATTATGTACTTCTGGATGTGTAAATGTGCAAAAATTTGCTCGCAGTTTCACCAAACCATCTGTCTAAGATAAAAATACATACATTTTGTGTTTTAATCTTGTTTCTTTAACTTTCTCGACACCTATTTAGATAAATTGTGTTCTAGCTTATCAAGTGTAAACAGTAAATCAGATATCACCTCTAAAAAATTGTAAAGAAATTCAGTTGCAATGTAAATGTCAGTGGTCTATTTACAGTTTTGACTTAATGTACTAAGCCAAAATTTTGTTGTTCAATCCAAGCAGTACCTTTTCATCAGCTGTCAGCCTAAGACTGAACATCCATGTGGGTGTCTTTTCTTAAGGCAGACATCTTATTTTGTAATGACACATTTAAATTTAGACTCTATGCTGCACCCCATCACTGCTCTGTCATGTTTTGCACTTTCCTCCTGCGTGTTCCTCGGCTCTGCCCTGCAGCTTGAACCAGATTTCATTAAAGCCTTCAAAGATGCTCTGGCTGGTGTTTAAAGAAGAGGGTCAAAGAAATAGAGGAGATGCAGTGCAGATTGCCAAGGCACATTTGCCGAGCTTGCCACTAATGTTAATTCATCTTTTAATGAGATCTGGCACTATCACACATCTGATTACTCCAGTGATTGAAAGTTTTGTCCTGGTGTGGCGATGAGGGGAAAGGTGGAGGAGAGGTTGAGAGATTTTTTTTTTTTGAGTTAATTGTTTTGTGCCTCTGCACTATAATATGTGAATTTTAGATCACGAGATTGTGGATGTAATTTTGGTCTGATGTGTTGTAAGCCACAGTGAAGGTTGCTCTGGTCAGATGGTTATTTTGCCATCTTGTGGTAGAGAAACATAATGCAGAAGGAGTTGACTGCAAAATACACTGGGTCACTGAAACAGGAGGTTTGGTATTTGATATTTCTAGTACAAAGCCAACGCTAGAAACAAGAGAGGGTGCTTTCATTATAAATGGTTTTAATGAAATTTCTATATTAATTGGTCAGATGTCATCAAACTTTGAATAATGTACAGATTTTTACTTCCTGTAACTAATTGCTCGTGGTCAGCTTTTGCCCTAATCTTTGATATCTATTATCAGTTATTTGCCAGTTTCCCATTTTTCCCGTGACGTCGTGAGTAGTCTTGAGTGCAAGGGAGAAAATACATTACCCCAGAATAATGAAAGTTTGCTGTTTGAATTATTTAGCACCATGGTGGTATTTGATATTCGGTCCTAGTATGCAGCCAAGCACGGGACTAGAGCCTGATTGTTGGGAAATTGAGGAAAAATTGCTAGTGCTTGCAGAAATCCAGTGGGTTAATGCATTTGAAACAGCACCGGTGCACTTCCTTGCTACATATTAGGCCTGTCCACTGTATTACCACAGATGAAAGCTACTGAGCAGAAAGTTAATGACAGACCTTCAGTCAGTTCTGTATCAACAGAGGAAGACAGAGTAGGAGAAGAGATCTCTTTCTGCTGAATGCCCGTTGATTGAACCCTTTCTTTCCAATGTGGATGTTTATCAGTTAAAAAAAAAGATTTTATTTGATTTTTGCATTTTTTAACTTATTTTTTTTCCTGTTAAACCCACATAAATGTTACAATCCTCCAAAATTTTAAAAGTTTTCTTTCCTCTCTTCCTGTCCTGGTGGGCTTTCCTGCATTTGGGCTGATAACTCCTTTTACTGAGTTGTTTACTGCTTCATACCAGCAGAGGGCAGCAACGTCTGCTGATGTACAGCTCTTCTATATGAAGTAACAGTCCGATGCACTGATTTAGA
>JAQNCA010000008.1:6090253-6101624 GCA_029783725.1 Acanthurus tractus
ATACCAGCAGAGGGCAGCAACGTCTGCTGATGTACAGCTCTTCTATATGAAGTAACAGTCCGATGCACTGATTTAGATAAATTAACATGTGAACATAGGATTCATTTTTATAGTTTAACAGCAGCAAAGATATTATAGTTTAATAAGCTTTGTATTTGTAACCTGCAATGAAATAATCAGGTTTAATTTTCATTTGAGATAATTTGATAAAATTTAATGAGAATTTTTTTCTAATTCAATCAGCCAAAGTAATTAAATTTTCACATGATGGCACCTCAATTTCAGAAGTCCTTACAGGCATAAAGGTCTTGTCAGTCCAGGAGTGAAACATCAAATAAAGAGCTGGGTGTTCTCAGGTCTTAGCTCACTGCGGAAAATATCAACCCATGACTCACTCTCCACTCTGTAATCCACTCTCATTACTGAGCCTTAGGTTTACTTTAGGAAGCTGAAAATGACATCTGCCAGTTGGAAAATACTCTCTCCTTTGTCTTTTTCTGCACTTCTTAGAGACTCAACAAGCTTCATTTTTTAAATTTAAACTTCTTGCTGTTACCTAAAAAAATGGTCATAATTTTTTAATGTTTGCACAATTATTATCACAATTATTTTTGGTAATTTGATTTAGTAACTGTAGCCTCAGAGTCAGCTGCAAAACATTTGATGCCAACGTTCATTATGTTGCATAAAGAATCGACTCCAGACCTTTTTGATAGACAACAGCACTGTCTCATTGTTTTGTGATTAGTTTCTCAAAACACTGTGTTGTACTGCTGTATAGTTCCAATACTCCACCTTTAACTCACACTGGCTTGAGGATGACTCACCACGAAGGGTGATGGTGTATGGTTTCTTTCATCATTGTGTGAGGATGTGAGTGTCTGTGTGCAAGTAAGTACCTAACCACTGTGTCTGCACAGGCTGTACTCTATATCCTCTCATTAGATGCTGTTCTGATGAAACTGCTCGTTATGATTTATGCATGAAACTCAACGGCTCAGCTCTGCTTGCCTCATTTTAAATTTTGAAGAAGAAGAAGCGGGGGAGATTTGGGAGGTCTGATTCTTGCACACTGTCGATTTGCTTTCTCATTCATAACCATCCAGGTGGTGCATTTCTAAGCCTCTGCTTTATTTGTGACAGTTACGTGTCATGTGTAGCATCTGGGCCACTTCCCACCATTTTTTTTTTTCTTCTGCTGTGGTGTCTGTGAATCCACTGTGTCACTTCACTGGTACACCTGTCACATTTCATAGCTTTCATGCATTTGCCACTTTGCTTTTGCTTCGGTCTTGTCTATTATGTAACCTGAGATCAGCTGTACTGCTTTCAATACAACCCTCTAGCCCAAAATGCTAAAATAGCTTTAAAACCTACCGTTAATCATTTGCTGTGTTGTGTTGTCTGTGTAATGTTTCTGTGCACTTAATGGTTGTATATATTTGTTTCCTAAATTAAGAAGAATAGTAAATGCAGTGCAATCTGTTCAGACATCTGTTACCGTTAAAATGCCTTTAAAACTGCTAATTAGTGTAAATAAAATGACTACAGGTCTTATTGCACAGCTGCAAACTCATTGCTTATCAGTGAAATTTGCAGTTTTGAACAAAAAATATGGCACCCTAGTGATTTGAGGGGTTTTTCATTGGGGTGGTGTGACGGGGGAAACTGAAAGCCTTTAGGGGCTTTTTATCACTTCGATTAAAATAACAACCATACACAGTTGTTACTTAAGCGGTGAAACTATTAATTTATTTAACTATCTTGCTCCTCCAGCCAGTGACTCTTGTTTAAATAATGTGTAAAACACACAGACATTGTCTGAAAGTTTAGTCATCATGTGGGGAATATATGTCAAATTAGGCAGGAGGTGTTGTTAAACAAGTCTAAAGGTGTTTTGTTTGTAAGTGTTACACACACAGACATGGCTGCCAGAGGGTTGACTGAGAATGATGTGGAATTAAAAGCATGTAGTCAGCTGCAGTCCTGACGATGAAAATGACTTGTTAATAAGGGAGAGGTCATGGCTAACAGGGAGGACACAAATAATTCAGCAGCAGACTGTCTTGTGTCCCATCTTGTTGTCATGGGAAAGACACATTCTTGTAACTCTGATGTTTTCATTTCTAACCTCTTAAAATCAACATTACATGCTTGATAAGATCAAAGAGCATTTTGTTTTGCTATATCCTTACTGCCAAGGAGTGAAAATAAGCATGGACAAAATATTTTGTTTATTGTCAAAAGAGCTAAATATGCAGTGTATAGGACTTTTGAAGGATTAAATAACATCTGGAATGATATCAGCATCTTCTCACTAGAATCAGCATGCAGCCTTGTGATTATGACAGGTGATGTCAGGTTAACAGCTTTAACATGCACTGACTGACATTTTGGTATAAACCTTTTATAGAATTTGAAAATTTGTGAATACAAAATAGAAATTAATAATATGTTTTTACCGTAAGGTAGAGGGAGAAGAGTCATATAGCTTTTGTTACATATATGTCCAATTAAACCTTTTAAATGATTGTGTAGAAAGTAGGAGTTCATATCTTTAGGGTGTCTCTGTTTCAGGTAATTTGAGCATTGTCTGAAAATGGACCTCATCAGTTAAGATGTAACACTCATGGTTTTAATTTTGATAGCAGAGGGTGTTTGTAGTTTTTTAAACCATCCAAAAAGTAGTTCTTAAGAAGCGCACGCCCTCAAGACGTCAATTTCAGGGTCTGGAATCACAGCAGGAAAACCCATTCAACTAATTAAAATGTACTTTAAGCTAGGTGGAGACCAAAAGCTTAATTTGCCCAACCAAGCAGTCCTCCCTGGAACAAGTGATGACTAAAAACACAGGTTACCGTTTTATTTTTTTTGTCCGCTGACTGCCCAGAGGAGGAGGAGGAGGAGGAGGAGGAGGAGGAGAAATCCACTTCACTCTAACGTAGGCACTTCAAAGGTAGAGCTGGAAAGGGGACACTTCTGTCAGGAAATGATTTCATAGCAAAAGGTTTAGGAGTTGAGTCTCATACACACTCTGCACCACCCTGCGGTTCTTAGATGATGTTTTGACAAAAAGATGGATGTGATGATGATAGGGGATGAAGAGGATAGCTGGTGAAGGAGGACAAGCCCTCAAAGTTTAGCATGTTCAAACTGAGAGGGAAAGGGGATCTTTGAAGTGGGAGCACAAGCAGACTTGCCCTATCTAAGCCTTCTGCAGACGCCCACACCCTCCCTTGATGACTGAGAGAGAGAGAGAGAGATAGATGCAGAGAGAGGTAGACAGACAAGAGAAAGAAGCGGAGAAATATTCAGAGTGAGAGAAACAAAAGAGAACAGGGAGGAGGGGGAGAAACAATGAGAATGGATGAGGAGACAGTTAAGGAGAGAGATGGCGATGAAACAGAATAGCGGATGGCATGAATGAGGAGACGAGGGAAGGGAGGGTGAATGGAAGGGACAATGACAGAGATGACAGCGTGAGGGCGGAGGAAGAGAGAGGAAGAATGAATCAAACATGAGATTGGAATCAATTAAAAGGAAGATTGTCAGGCTGAAACAGATTTAGAGAAGAAGACAAAAGAGAAAGAAAACAGAGGGAGAGTGAGCTGGGAGATTGCAGAAACAAGAAAGATACGGCATGTTTAGCCACCAACGTGCTCCTGAAAAAGAAGTGACTACTGTAACGTTCACAGAGGTTCTCGACTTCGTGTAATTAAGCAAGCCAACACACACACCCTCAGTACATGTAACAGATACAAGCAGAGAAGGTGGAGGTGTGGAAGGAGGGATGAAGACAGGAAGCCATGTCAGAGGAGGACAGGAGGGAGGAGGATGTAAAAATGGAAAGAAGCACACCAAAGGGATGATGGGAGGATGCAGAGGGAAGCGTCACTGGGACTTTCCCTGAGCTTGTTTTTCCCCCCCCTCCTCCCTGTTTTTTTTTTACAGAGTGGGTGGTGGGCAAGGAGGAGAGAGACTCTCTCTGCGAGTCACGCACAGCGCAGCAGCTTCACCACCTCAACTCAGCCACTTTGTACGTCCTTCTAACAAGACCCAGGACTCCTTTTAGAAGGCTGCTCACTCAGTCAGCAAATTCAGTTGCAGCGGAAAAGTGTTTATTTTCATCTGTGGTGCCTATCAGAGCTTTAAACCTATCAAAGAATACTGTTTTTGTCAGGATTCCCATTAAGAGTACATCTATTTAATTGGATTTTACAGTGACTCAAGTCTCGTGCTGTGGTTATCCCGTTTGCAGAGCAAGAAGCTTTAACTTCTTTGCCTTTTGCTGGATTTTGTTGCTTGTGATTACCTGAGGCCGTCTTACTTTTTTCTTCTTTTTGGAGATGAGATCCAGTTTTATGCAGGTCAAGCCTGTAGCTACACAACAATGCAGCGTGAGTGTTTATTAGTGGATGTTTGTGCAAACTGTCTTGTCTTTTCATATGTTAATTCGGGAAAGTATACTGAAATTGCAGCCTAAGGGGTTACCCGGTGTGCACAGGGTAAAATCTTGGCAGTAGACATCATTTATCTGAAATGGAAAGCATAGTTTTCCTCCAAAACTGAGAGTCTTTGTTGACTTCATAAATTATAGAACAAACTCGCTAGCGGTACTCAGTCTGGTGGTAAACACTGACATAAACAGCTGCCTTAAAAGTAGCAGAAGTGGGTTTCAAAAAATGAGACACGTAGGCCTAATACCAGACTTCTACTTCTTCTCATGGAAAAGATGTCTTACTGCAATTACTAAATTAATTTTTACAACTACGTAATAAAGCCCGATTTATAAAGGCAGTAATCACTGTTAATGTATGCATTATTAAACCGTGTGGTGGAATGTAACTAAGTATTTAAGTACAACATATTAGGTAACTATGATATGTAACTTTTATTTGACTATTTTTTGTTCTGTTTAAACCGTTTATAGCAGGTTTTGGTGAAACTTTGAATGAAAGACTTTTAAAGGAGTATGTTTTCACTGTAGTGAAAATGCTTTTACTTTAGTAAGAGAACAGAATACTTTTTCTTGCGCAATATAAATGTTTGTAACTCGATTACTCATGGATTACTTGGTTTTTCTATCAAACCATCAAGTCTGCACATATGAATACCACTGTGAGGCCAAAGCGCTCAAACACTTCTGTGTTTTTCACCATTTATACACAACCTCTGACTGATCTATAAAGCTTAGAAGTGATTTATTAACCGTTAATAAAGCTATTATTTGAAGTGTTAATAATATGACTCATTAAAAAGCGGCCCCACCAAACATAGGGCCCATTGTAGTCACCAAATGTAGCAATATAGCTAATTTTGTTGTTAGCTAACCTTAACCCCCCCCATATTTTTTCAAGTTGCAGTCTGCTCTGCATTGTGCTATATTCAAGCCAAGATTATTTTTGAGAATGACCCGTGAACCGAGAACTTTGTCTACATGTATTACATATTCATATGTTCAACCTTTAATGGTACTAGCAGTATTTAGAGGCTGAACAAAGCTCAAGCATCCTGCATTAGCCAGGCTGCAGGCAGAGCAGTGGGTGGTGAAACAGTGAAATATGAAATATATCATACAGCAATTACATGCAGAGTGATAATGAGGATGTCTTGAGCCATTTTACCATTAGTAAGAAAAAAAAAAGATAAATTTTTCTAATGACCACCATCTCTTTCACTCATACTGTTTAGTAATAAATCCCAACACGCCTTGTACTTGTTTATGATTCGAGACACATTATTACCCACTTCTGGACAAGTTAAACTGCATTAAAAAGTCTTAGCTAATGACAACAGCTCAGCCCCCCACTCTTGGGCTTCCACAGAGTTGCTCTGCCCTCTTGAGCAGTAATTTCCTGTTGCTGTCAAGAGCCTCTTTAATTAGTTAGAACCGCTGGAATCATAACAGACCTCCTCCCCCTACATTACCTCCTCTCTTTTCCTTTTCACGTCTATATATATCACTCTGCTCAGAGAGCCTACCAGCTCCAGGGACTCCTGTACTTGTGTGTTCTAGCATGCTGCCTCGCGTGTTTTCATTTCTTTTGTGCAAAATGTCTTTTTTTTTTTTTTAAGGTGCAAAAAGCGTGCTTAGTGTGGAGTTAAAAGTGTGAGTGGATGTGTGGAGCTTTGGGCCTACATGCATGCGATGAAATATTCAGGTGACAGGCGGCCGCTCTGGTCCTGGAAATCTCCCTGTTTCTTCCGTGTTTCTCCCTCTTTCTGTAAGAGCACACAGTTATGCTGCCAGGATCTTCAGTTCAGATTTCCCCAATATTCCTGCTTTATTTCCAGCAGCTGCATACTAATACGAGACATCTACTATCTTGAAAAAGGGAACACACATGATTTTAATGTTGTTGCATAGAGACACAAGATGAAAATGGAGGATAAAGAGCAGTAGGGTGGAGGGGGGGTGTACGGAGAGTTGTTGTTGCCTACAGGCTCGAGAGCTCTTTCTGCATTATACATCAGCCTCTTTCTTTCTTCTGTTTTTTTTCTTCTTTCCTGCCCCAAGTTACTGTAGGAGATATCAAAGGCATCAGCTCTTCTTTAACCTCACTGAGATCAGTTTCCAGTTGAATGCTGGTACACAAATGAAAGAGGCAACCTCTGTCTGCTTTCACCAAAGTCAAGTATCATAAACCCTTGAAGGCAACGTGAAGTTCAGGCTGTAAGAAGCAAACTGGAGGCACTCAGGGTGCTTAAACAAATGCAGGGCCCTTGTGTGAATGAGCTGCAGGGAAATGTCATTAGGTTGTGTTGACTTGTGTAACCTTATCGTTGGTTTGACAGTTTATTGTTGGTGAGGGAAGATGACGTCATCCTTCTCCTCTTGGCCTCTTTAAGTGACAGGTGTATCATTATATCTGGAAATATGTGAAATAGTGAAATCACCCGACTGAAATGTCTACACCCTGGCTTTCAAAGCAGAGTGTAAATATTACTTGAATAACACTGTTGTGTTAACAGTTAGATATTACGAGGGAAATGTTGTGTACTACCCATTGGGGAGGAGGGGTGTCCTATCCCTCTCATTTCACTTGTGATTTTTGACTGTGGTTGATTTTGTTTTTTTTTGTTGGGATGTATTGACAGCAAGACAAATATAGAATAATGTCAGCCTTAACTTATAACATTTCACAGATCCTCAGATTTATTTATAATCCATATAAACTCAAATTTAGCAACTTTTGGCCGTATAAAGAAAAAACAACCTGTTCAGAGCACATCCACTTCTATGTACATTTTTATTTAGACTCTAAAGCTGAAAATCACTGAATTTTCTATTTTCTCTCTTTTGTTTTCATAGCACCACAC
Organism: Acanthurus tractus; assembly: GCA_029783725.1. Taxonomy (NCBI): domain Eukaryota; kingdom Metazoa; phylum Chordata; class Actinopteri; order Acanthuriformes; family Acanthuridae; genus Acanthurus; species Acanthurus tractus. The sequence goes on from JAQNCA010000008.1 coordinate 6,097,574, forward strand.
AGGGCTTGAAGACATCAGCCCCAATGAAGAGGTGACAGATACGGAGGATAATGAAGAGGAGGACCTGGGTGTCCTGGACGACCAGCGGAGCATCATTCTTCACCTGCTCTCTCAGCTCAAACTGGGCATGGACCTTACACGGGTAAGACACTGTTGTTGCAATTGTTGTTAAGAAGTTTTTGTGTGGAATCTTTGTGATAATTGTAATTTTTCTTTAAATAAATATACTCTTTTAAATTGTTTTTTTGTCCCTAGGTGGTGCTGCCTACGTTTATTTTGGAAAAGCGATCACTTCTAGAAATGTACGCCAACTTCATGGCCCACCCTGACATGTTCCTGTCAATCACAGCTGGGGCCACAGCCGAGGACCGAATAGTCCGTTTTGTCGAGTACTACCTGACAGCCTTCCACGAGGGGCGCAAAGGTGCCGTGGCCAAAAAGCCCTACAACCCCGTGCTGGGGGAGACCTTCCACTGTTCCTGGGAAGTGCCTCGGGAAAAAGTCAAACCACAGGTCAGATCCAACCAGGGCTCCTCGTGGGAGTCAAGCAGGGGCCCCAACAACACACAGCATGGGGACGATTCGCCGGGAGGCTGCTACAGAGTCCGCTTTGTGGCCGAGCAGGTGTCCCATCATCCGCCGGTGTCGGGGTTTTACTGCGAGTGCCGGGAGAGAAGGATGTGTGTCAATGCCCATGTATGGACCAAGAGCAAGTTCATGGGAATGTCTATAGGAGTGTCCATGGTGGGAGAAGGTGAGCAAGTTCACAATGTAGCACTTCAAAGTTAAGTTTTGTGTCAAAGAAAAAACACTTTGACCCAATACTTTAAGGACACAGAACACTTAGTGTGATATTTTCCCTGAGAGCACTACAAAACTTCATCTCCTGAAATGACCTTTGTGTTGAGTCGCCTCGCTGGCAATGTTGTTGTTTAAATTAAACAAGAACGCTGACCTTCGAATATATCTCACCTTTTGTTGCATAAATAAGTTACACTTGTTAACAATGCTGTGAATGTGTCAGCTTAAAAAACAGGAAGAACAAAATGTCAAATAACTCTCTGAAAATAGCTTTTTTTATTTTCTCTTTTGGCAAACGTCTCACTCTTAAACTGTTCAAGAGGGCCTCGGTGTCTCGTCCTGTGGGAAAGAGTAGGAGACCTCTCCCATGGCGATCAATAATCCAGTCCTCTCCGTCAGCACCATTACACCATGTACAGTAGACTGTTTCAGTCACCCTGAGCGAACAGACATGAAGTCCTTGAGCCTAATCGACTGCCTCTGGATACATGACCTGATTCGGTCAGACAGCCACAGCTCTTTCAGACTTCCTCTACCTTTGATGACCTGACGTCAGGTTATGACGCAGCACCTCATTACGTCTGCAGCAGCTGATGCTGCTGTCAGAGAACATAGTGATCCTGACCCCAGGAAGTATTAGTAGCTGGGTGTATATGTTTTTCTTTCGCAAAGGCTGTTTTCTTGAGAGCTTGGGCGTCACTGATTGGCAGTGAATCAGCACCAGGAAAGGAACAGCAGGTTCTGCAGCTGATTGCGTACACAACCAGCATGACTTTGATTTGACCCGTGTGACATTGTGAGGATTGTTTGCTTAGGTGTTTTCTGGAGCTGGAAGAATGAATGTTTTAATTCTCACAGGTTTACTGTATTCCCCCCCCCATATTTTTTAGCACCATCCTAAAATTTTATTCTGGCGACGGAGCTGGACCACACTGGTGCCATGTTTAGTTTAGCCCCTGCAGGCATTCTGCAGTGGAACACAGCTGCACAAGTGATCTCGTGTCAACATGTGACTATGGCGTAAGAACAGAAAGCTATTCATGCACATGTGAGAGGCAGAGGTGCTGTTGTTTACAACAAAATAAATCCGCTTATGCACTGAATGAGGCAGATGATGATGAGTTACAAACGCTGAGAGTCGATCATGAGCTTAAAGTATAATAGCCTCTCTTATGGATATTCCTGCACTCGAGAGAATGCAAACACAAACTGCCTAAAGGAGATATCGACTGCTTTATACAATGTTCTTCTCAGTGGGTGTTTATGCATTATATGTAATAGAAAACAATTTGCTGCCTCGAGTCAGGTTAAATAATCCAACCCTTTTTTTTTTATTGCCTATACACAGTGGGCATGACAACACTCGCTCACTGTAATCAAGTTATTTAAAATTTAAAGATGCTGCTGCTGTAATAGCTGCATCAGAGAATGTTGAAAACAATTTAGTTTGTCCATAGTAATAAATATATACATAACCAATATTAAAGAGTAGACTTGTCCTTAGATTTAGCTTCATGCACACATGAGATAGTTAGTATTTGTGTACTTCTTGCTCAGTTTTTAACGCTGCCTGCTGTGCTTTACAAGTGCATAATGAAAATATTTGTAAGAGGCTCATAAAAACAGGAGAAAAAAATCATTACATCAGGCTCATGGAGTGTGTGTGACTGTAACATTTGATTATGCATGTAGACAGAGAGAGGCAGTGTGTGGAGAGGTCAGCTGGGTCGACATGCCTCAGCGCGAGAGAATGGCATCACATTCAAGCCATTAGTGTTTCCCAACAAGCAAGTTTTCTCTCAATGTTTCAGTCACTCATGAAGTGCTCAGAAAAAACATGAGGACATTTTTTTTTTCCTGTTATCTTGTCTATTTCCCATCATGCATCTTTTCATCCCTTTTCTGTCTCTTTCAGGAGTCCTTTGTCTCCTGGAGCACGATGAGGAGTACATCTTCACGTTGCCCTGTGCCTACGCCCGCTCCATCCTCACTGTGCCCTGGGTGGAGCTGGGGGGCAAAGTCTCCATCAGCTGTGTGAAGAGCGGCTACTCCGCCACCGTCACCTTTCACACCAAGCCTTTCTACGGAGGGAAGGTCCACAGGTGAGTGTTTCCTTCTCGGCCTTCCTGCGAACAATTCATCTCAATATGACAGCAAACATTACGGGATAGTTTCTCTTCATTTTCATTCATCCATTTATTTTAAGGATAATAAATGCAGCAAGTGTTGGCTATTTATTGATTTATTTATTATAACGGCAGCTGCATTTAGACAGCCTCTAAATTCTTTATTCATCTTTTTAATTTTTCAGTAGTTTTTTCCTACAGTTAAAACACATACGAGGGTTTTGTCTCCTGCTGTTAAAAAGTAACTTCCTCATCTTGCTGCCGTTCTCTCTCTGTATCTAATGATATTTGTCTTTCATTTTATTTCAGAGATTTTCACACGAAAATGTTTTAAATCAATTTATTTGTTCACACCAAAAATATGCGTACTGTTAGACACACAATTATCCATCGACCTCTTACTTTTTCTTTCCTCCGCAACATTAAAAACATGAGTGTAATGAAATGCAAGAAAAACTGGGTTAATTCTGTACAGTATAAATGCAAAAATTCAGGTCATTAAAAGAGTTTTTATTGTGAGGAATAAATACTCATACCATGAAAGCCACTTGGCTCACAGCTACAAACAGACTCAGTACTCAGTTTACTACAAACACTATTTTATGCTATTAGAAAAACTCATGAGATGCTTTAATTCCAGCCCTGTCTCCTAGAAATTGTGTTTTTACTTAATGGTACTTATTTGAAGCAGCATTTTCTGTGAGCAGCACAATGCCACCTGAATTATGTTTTTAATTAACATTATGAAGAAACTGTTTAAATTACAAATCTTTTGCCAAAATTCATACAGCTTGTATCTGCACAGTGATCACTTATGATCTGCAAGAAGCAACTTAAATGTATTATATGTGCCGTTTCCACTGAATGTTAAACTGAAACTACAATCTTTTCAACTCTGAAGTGAGGAACATCTGTTTTCTAAACCTCAGTTACATATGAATCCTGGTTAGATTGTTAAACCTCTAACCTCTGCACTTTGTGAACTCACCGTCCAGATCAGCTCTCTATTATTGCTTCCAATTGTCATAATCAAGACAACAGTTTCCCTCAAAACCTTTCCTTCCTTCACTCCTTAAATAAAAATACCCAGAGCGTGCAGGTGTAAATGTAACATTGCAACAATA
>JAQNCA010000008.1:6101724-6133231 GCA_029783725.1 Acanthurus tractus
TCAAAACCTTTCCTTCCTTCACTCCTTAAATAAAAATACCCAGAGCGTGCAGGTGTAAATGTAACATTGCAACAATAATCTCTCTCTGTTTTGCCAACTCAGAGTGACGGCGGAGGTCAAACACAACCCGACCAACACCATCGTGTGCAAAGCGCAGGGCGAGTGGAACGGCACGCTGGAGTTCACGTACAGCAGCGGGGAAACCAAAGTGATCGACACGGCGAAGCTCCCAGTCACCAGGAAGAAGCTGCGGTCTGTGGAGAGACAAGGGAGGACAGAATCCAGGTGAAACACTGACCACCACTTTTACACACAGGTAAGATTGAGCCAGATGTTTAATATCTGTGTGTTTTACCTGTGCTCGCAGGCGGCTATGGCAACACGTCACCAAATCGCTGAAGGAGGGGAACATCGACGAGGCCACGGAGCACAAACACAGACTGGAGGAGCGACAGAGGGGGGAGGAGAGGCAGAGAGCAGCTGATAACAAACCCTGGACACCCAAATACTTCACTAAAGAGGTACAGAGGGAGAGAGAGGCTGACTGTGACACATGGCTGATGCGTTCAGGAGCACAAACCTTAAACTGCCCCTCAGTTTTATTTACATTCATTATCTTTGAGTAAATACCTCGCAGGCTGTGTCCAAAATAACTTCCTGTTTACTATGTAGTGTACAGCAAATGGGTGTGGAGTAAATAGTGTATTTACGGTCTCCATTTAATTCATGTTCAAATTCTGAGTTTGCTTTTTGGAAGTGAGAGAAAAAAAAAGAATACAAAACTGCATCCAGAGCAACAATCTGTACTGTCTGCCAACAACATCACGTTGGAAAGAGTAGATTTCACTCATGTGACGCTAAACTTGTCAAGAATGATAAAGAGTGATCCACATTTTTCAGACATCTGCTCACTGCAGAGTGTCCACGAGGGAGCAGTGGATGAGGCAGTGATGCAGCTAACGACAGATAAATAAATATATCACTTACCTGTGATTGTATCTGACAGTTTTGGTTTAGTTTTCCTGGTTTTTCACACATCTGTCACAGATTTCTGCAGTAAATGGATTTTTGTTTTAGCTGCTCACAGCACTGAAAAAAACCCAAAACAATTTAACATCAGCATCTCTCTCTAGAAACAATATCCCTGTTACTCTGAGTAATTCACAGACCTTCACTGTGAGCAATTTTCATAGTTTTCATTCCTTCAGGAAAAAGATTTTCTCCTGGAAACTGATGGCAGCTAAGTGGAGATTATTCAGAGAAACAGAAGCTCCTTTTAAAACAAAGTTAGGTAAAACCAAGGAGAAGAACCATAACTCTGTCCCAAATCAATACTAAGTACCATTTCTAAGCAGGTTTTGTGTGAGTATGCAACAAGTTCACACTTGAAGTTGCAATAAAGCAGACTAAGGAAGGCTTTTTTAGTGTGCTTCTGTTGAATACTCTCCTGCAGTGCTATGCACAAAGGAAATGGAAAAGAACTTACAGCTTAAAAAAATAAAAATAAATGGTTGGTAGGGTTAAAAAGCTTCTAGAAACATTTGAGAAAACAAAAAAAATGAAAGTAGTTATTGGAAATCTCAACACATTTGGCTTTCTCTTTGTGAAGTTTAAGCTATTATTATTGTTTAATTGCTTTAATATTTTCCATTACATACTGTATTATGTCATGTGAGCTTAAAATGTTAAAGAATATTTATCTTACAGCTAAAAAAAATAACATGTTGAATATTTCTGTTGAGTTAGTGCTGCAGAGGTTAGGTGGAAGCTGTGTCACACAATTTCTGTAACTTTCAGAAAGTACGATTTGACCGTCAGAGCCACGTCACATGCCACTGGTCGAAAGAGGCAGAGTTTGAACTCACAACAGAAAGACCATTTTCCATGTTCTCTCACACAACTGTACTTTCGTACAACTCTTTCCTTTTTTCTTTTTTAATCGTTGATTCAACTATTCCTGTCACTTTTCATGTTTATAACCAAATGCAACACTTTGATTGTCTCCCTGGAGAGAAAATTAAATATCCCCATATTTAAATAATATTGAATTGCCTCTTCACTGACAGACAGTTTTTTTTTATTCTACCTTCCGGTGCTGCTGCTGTAAACACTTGTGATTTCATACGTAGGTTGACAAGTTGTGTACATTAGATTGAGCACAACCAAACTCTTGCCTGCACACAAGCAAAGCAAACTTTGCCCTGATAGATCCTGTTCTAACACAAAGAACTGATTCTACACAACACTGGTATTGGATGGTATGTTGGAGAACAGACCCTTTAGTTTAAAAGATGATCAAAGTTTGAGATTGTAATTACCTTTCACTCTCTCCTACGGTCTGTAACTGTCCGTTGTCCTTCCTCACATGTGCAGGGAGACGGTTGGATCTACAACAACCCGCTGTGGAAGTCGACCTGACAGCAGAACAACACTCATGAACAAAAACCGAGCTCCTGCCTCTCCACACCGAGGGAACGAGGTCAGGAAGTGAAGCAAAGGGAGCAGTGACCTCCGGAGACCTTCAGATCTGAGCTATAGACTCACAGAGAGACACTCGAGCAGGAAACAAGCAAAGGTGCCAAAGGGATCTCCTGTTAGAACCAAGATGGCGGCTGGAGCTCTTGGGACAAAAGTAAATTTTTATATACAGTTAATAGTATTACTATTCAAAGTAGAGTATTTCTATTTTTCACTTTGCCAAGGCCTTTTTTGCACACGCACAGTAATGAAGTTTGCCACTGGTGTTGATGCTTTTATGTTTCGTTCTATGATCAGTGTTTTTCTCAGACATTGTCAATATCTGGTTTCAAGCTTTTAGTTTCCAAAGCAGCATTAGAATGAATCAATACGAGTTTTCCTGTAAACACATAATACTGTAGCTGTATATGAGTTGTTTATAAAAGCACTTTTACCATAGAAATAAATTTAATATTTTATATCTATGGCTTTCCCCAATCAGGGTGGTCTCTAAGAGCTTTAAAAGGAAATACAAACTACTAACCAGATTTTAAAAATTAGATTAGATTTTGTGTCAGTATATATTATTATACAGTACATTACAGTGTGCTACTGGAAAGTAAAGGTCCTGATTGTTTTGTCTGCACTATGAATGTATTTGGGCACATTTTAATGGTATACCACTTCTCCATCTTGTTTGCTACAACACCTGCTTTTTGTGTTTTACCTTTTTTTTTTATTTTTCCACATTGCCCCATTTGTAGTGTTTCACCCATTAAGTGAGACGCCTCCACAAAACAGATCCTTTTACACTTCCATTACCACCTCTTTTATTCAGCTTCTCCGGCCATCAGCCACTTTGTCCCGCGAAACAAAACACTCCTGGGTCTTCTTATCTTTTTTGTATCGGTGCCCTAAGATGTCACTTACAATTAGGGAGCCGCTGCTCGCCCAAGGCAGCTGGGGGTTAACGCTCCTCCTTAGGTAGCCCATGGTGATGAATATGAATGAGGAGGCCTGCAGAAACACACACTTCCATGTTCTCATTTCTGGGGGTCGCTGCAAGGTTTCCTTTGTGACGAGGATAATCTACCAGAACAACAAATCACTTGGAACTGGAGTACCCAGCCTGCCGGATGGAAGAGGAAACGCACTGGGTTATACTACTGTGGATTTCACATTTTTACTATATTTGACAAACTTCTGTGACCAATTTTTTCAAAACTGAATGGCTTTTATGATCAAAATGAGAGAATTTTAATGAGTAAATAGCAGTTTATCCACTTCATGCTGTACCTCACTGAAAATATCTGCATTTCTTAGAGCCTTGTAGTGGTTTTTTTTGTCATGAACGGACAGCCAAAAAATTTCTCACTGCTCTTTCTCTCTGTTGTTTCTTCACTCAGACCTTTGAAAAGCATTTCAAGCCAGGTGAAATTACCAGATGCCTATTTGTAGCTTTTAACCATGACAGTACAGAGAACAAACCTGAAGTCATCTACAGAAAACACTGTTCATTACTGTTTGAGACACTCGCCTTACATGAAAGACTAACGAGCAGTTTTGTTTTGTTTGATACCCAAAAAGGATTCAAACTCACTGAAGTAGGTTGTGATTGCAGATACGACGGGATTGTTAAACTATAAAGACCTTCTATCTTTTTTTAAATTAAACATGTCTCCTTGTGATGTCTCCTAATTGTACATTTGTTACTATGTCCTGCATTTAAGTGATTTTTCAATCTGTATATCAGGATTCATATTCACTGGACAGGTAGAGGACCTTTGCAACATTTTTACTGGCATAAAAGGTTCTGTTGATTTGGTTCTCAGAAATGTGCCTCACTCGAACTTTGAAGTCTGACACAGTTTAGAAATTTAGCACAGATATTCACATTATTATGACAGAGTATGAGCTGTAATATTGGAAATAATTGACAGGGCATTGTTACCATTTTCTGAGAAGACAGATCTCAAAAAAAGCAACTCAAAATAAATGCTAACATAGCAAATATGCCAATGATAGCATGATGTGCCTAACATGATTATATGGAAAAGCTAGGTTTGGCAAGTAATAATAGTATAAATGAACAATATATCAACTCTAACTACATGTGTGCTAATATTAGCATTTAGCCATGATGATATTAGTATACAAATAGAAGCATGATAGAAAGTGAGGCCAATATTTTATAGGGATGCACATTAAATAAATTAAATGCTGATGATGGAAAATTCATATTATAGGCTGTAAATTCAAGCCAACAGGCTTTTATTTGCACTTTAAATGGTAGGTGGAGGTTTGCACCTTTAAAGAGGGTTTGTCTATTGACAATAAACACAAAAATTAACTGAATTAAAATATTTGTTTTGCATCTGTTGCTTGCTACATTTTCACTTTCTCAGGTGTACATTGACCACAATTAAAAAAGAGAGAATCAGGTAATCATCAGCACTGACTGAGAAAAAATCTTCATGTTTTCCTAATTTTTTCCATGCTACATGTGATGTGTTAAAAATGAGTATATCTGCTCACCAACTGCTGCGCAGGGTTTTGTTATGTGGCTTGAAAGCACGACTGCGCCTGAGTTCAGGCTGTGAGGATGAGCCATGTTCACACGCCATCTGCAGGTGAACTAAAACGCCCAAATTATCACATTTTAATGAACAGTTGAACATTTATATAATGTAAGGATGAGTGAGAACAGCTGAGGTGCACTGTGATGAAAGTTGTGCCCAAAAAACGTGAACTGGAGAAGCCACATGACTTCAGTGACAGTATGGTGTTTCCTCTGGTGCCATCCTGAGGTCAAACATGATCATAACTGCCTACTAAGGATGCAAGTCATCTCTGCATTTGTCATTTATCTAAGAACATTGCTTTTAGGGATGAAATGAAAAACACAATCCCTTGTGGTAACAACCTGGTTAACATTTTACCTTGAAATAACTGAAAGACTGTGATATTAAACTACCTGCTTTAACACATTAAGCTCAAGGGTAAAGTGCTGCTTCATATACAGTTTAACCTTCACTACAAAGTGTTGCTCCGGGAGAAAACTCAGCCAGGATTCACCCACATATCAATGACTTCCACCTTGTGCTCATTTCAATAATAAAAGCCTGCCTCTCAAACCCATCACCAACCGTCTTCACCAATGTGAGACTTGAGTCATCATTTATAAAAAACATACTGTTGCAGATTCAGAAGCTGAAGTCCTCATTCAAAAGCTAATGCTGCCATCAAGTGGTTGACTTTCTGTTCACCTTGAAAACATGAATACACCGGATGTGCAGGCCATTAATAATAAGAAGTTTTGAGAGGAAACACATCAATAACAACAACTTACACAGATGTTTTTTTTTTCATTAAAGTGTATATTTAAAGATGGCTGAACAGAACAATAATGTAAAAATGTAAACTTTGAAGGTGAGGGAGGGATTTCATCGAACATAAACGGTGTTTGGGTCAGACGGCACTGAGCTACAAAGAAAATGAGCCAACTTAGTAGAGGAACTGTTCCTCCGCTCCTAAGTGACACAAACATGAGAGGGAAAAGAAATGAAATCATAAGAGGGCGACACACTGCACATCACATTAAGGCTTAATCTGAACTCTCTCCTCTTGACTAATGAGAAATCAAAGGACATGACACAGTTTTACGAGCCGTGTGACTGAACAACAACGTGGCATCGTGTTGAAGGTCTGAAGCCTGAAAAAAACGGTGACATTCGGTCTCAGAAGATAAAAGTGAAAAGAAGAACAAAAGCGTTTTTATGACACATTTTTTTAAGAAAAGAATAAAGAAACAGGTGAAAAACAAACAGGTGAAACTAATTAAAGTCACTTTCCGTGAGATGTGGCAAAACAAGTACAGCTGTGTGATGTGTTAGTCTTTTGATGTGTCACTTAACTTGATAAAAAAAAAAAAAAGTTACTGGAGCGTGCACGTACAGAAACTCCTTTAGTGTTTAGACATCTGAGGAACCCAGACACAAAGAACAGTGCAGTGCCCACACAACAACAGGTCAAAAGGTTAAAGCGCATTAGAGCTGCATCCCAACTCCATACGACATCCTGAAGCTAAAAGAAGTAAACAGACAATTTATCACCAATTATTTTTCATTAATCGCTCTATAATTTCAAAAGATTACTTGTTGCAAATGTGAATATTTGCTTGGGAAAACAACACATTTTTAAAAAAATTTTGTGATAGTCAATGGAAAAAAATATCAATTGCTTAATCGATAAGAAAACAAATTATTTACAGCACTGTTCTATAAAATAATCCTAAATTGTGGTGCTAATGCTCAGTAATGTGATTTTTGTCAAATCTGTTATTTCTACAATGTTCACATTAATGATGGATAAATTACTTGTTCATCAATTAGTCAAAAGCATTTTGATTTTTAATATTTGGAACATTTGCTCGCAGCATCTCCAGTCAGATGATTTGCTGCTTTTTTCTTTTTAATATCATTACAAAGGAACATTGCGTCAAACAAAAAAAGAGACACTTAAAGAGGCATCAAACCGAGTTCTAGAAAACTGATTTTCTGACATTTTATAGACAAAACTCATTAATTAATAACACTTGGTTGCATCTCTATTGCTTACTGACGTGTTTCAGAGTAGCAGTTCATTCTACAGTGTCAATCACAAATGTAACAACTCTTTTAAGACTTTTTGAGACTGTATGAACTGGCGCTTTATGCAGTATGGAGTCAGTACGCAGCTCTTTAATTCACTAAAGATGGTTTTTGCTCCATCAAAGTCACAGAAAGGTATGGAGTTCTTCTCTCTCCTGACCTCAGGTGTCTTTTCTAGTTTCAGTTTAAGTGCCTGAATGACAGTTCACCAGTCTATTTTCCAGACATCACGAAAGAGTCCAGCATCCAACGCCTCCGCCTGGTCGAAGCACCTGACTCACTGCACTGATACATGATGAACTAAAACAAAACAGAAACGGTCACAAAATTAATGAGGCGATAAATGACCAGCAATGAGGCACTAGGCTTTGCACACTGAACTAGAGAGCTCCCTCTGCAGGACAGGAGGCCTAATTTATTATCACTACTTCTTACACACAGTTGCTTGCTTCCATCTTTAAAACCCTAGCAGCAGAAATGTACAATCTATGCAATTTATGAAAAAAGAAGGGGGCCCAGAGGGGGTGGGGTGGTAACCTTGTAAAAATTCACATTCATTCTTCCAACAAAATCTCAAGCCCCTTTGTACAAGAATTATTGCATTCACTGTTCTATTTGCTGTCATACAAAAATAACAAAAAAAAAACAAACCCCAAAAACCCCCAAGAACACTCACATAAAGAAATTAAGAGGAAAAAAAACAGAAACTGCATATTTAAAAATCACCACAGTAGTCCAATATATTATCATCCTTTTAGACATTTGCTTTACATAACATATTTACATATTAGGCCAATTTTTTTTTTTCCTATAGAATTTGTTGTAAAAGGTTTCGGGGAGTCAGGCAGACATACAGGAGATGATGGTGGTGATAAAAAGATTAATATTACAGATGGGCTGTGCCTAGACGGTGACGTTCCTCCATACCGCATACTGTCCTCTGTACACGTGTCAGGAACAAGTCCTCAGCTTTCACTCCTGCGCTCCCTCACTCTCAGATAATGAGTTCACATGTGCCGTGGAGCAAGGTCGATGGGTCTTTGGTGCAAATGTTCCTAGTCTTTTCTCTCTCTCTTCTCCCTCTATTTCCTCTCAACCTGATCCCTGTACAGATAAGCAGTTAATTGACGTACCACAAAAAAAAACCAAAAAAAAAAAAAACCAAAATAAATCGACGATGAACCGAGTAGAGCAGCCCTATGCCTTGCCACACATTCAAGTACAAAGTAAAAAAAAATAAAACAAACAAAAAAAAAAAACGGAAAGGAGAAATTAAGCAAGACAAAGATCCTCAGGATAAAACAGACAACAGTTCTGGAGCTAGCCAGATATGACACTTCAACTTCCTCAACACACGGGGGCGCTCTAATGAGAGGCGCTTGAGATTTAAGTGCCAGATAAGTGGCCCCTGTGTTCTTCTTCATTGGTTGTTCGAGGTTTCTCCGCATTTGTTTGTTTTCTTAGAGGAGTTCATCATCAGCATCATCTTCGTCGTTATTTCTTTTGGAGTTTCTTTCCTTTCCTTAGGACGAGCTTGTTCTTGATGTGTCCTCGCTTCCTCTTTGCCGTCTGGTCAAAAAGAAGAAAATCAAATTAATAAAAAAAACAGCTGACTACATTCACCAAAGTGATTTAAATGACTTAAATCAATCTCTTCTGGCTCATCAAACAGAATCTACTCGTGATCTAATCACTGTGATGACTGAATATGATGAATTGGGTTTCACAGAAACGGTTTCTGAAAGCTTCAGTAATATGCAGATGTTAACAAAGACAGATTGTGTACAACTCTGGTCTTCACACCTTAAATTGGAGAATTTTCTCCACACTTCTCTCTTTGCATATTTTTGATATGGGGAGTTGCTTATTATCAAAAACATTTAAGAATAACTTAACAAAAAAGAAGTCATTAGTCTCAGCCTTAAGCATTTATTCTGACACGATAAAGTGTTTTTGTTTTTTCTCCTGAGAAAACAAGTGGTTCTCTCCTCGAGATCAAACAAAATCTTTTAAATAAAAATGTATTTATGTTAAGATGTGGAAAGATTAAGAGCATGCAACTACAGCTCCTTAAAACAAAGTTCTCAGTTTTCAGTGTAAATGAGTGTAAACAGTGTTTTGGGCGAATGAATCCTCCCTCATTTATTCATCCTAATCCGCCTTTGTGTTAGTTAGCAGATGAAATGGCTCTAAATCTTCATCTGGACCTTCAGTAGAGGTGCAGACTTGAGTGAACTTGAGTCACTAATACTGGTTCTGTGTCAGCCAGTGTAAAGTTTGTATTCCAACTAAAATTAAGTGTTAGGCTGCTTGTAGTTTTCCCCTGTAAAGTAAACTGAGTATGTGAATCTTTGTAAAGCAAAAGTAAAATGAATCCACAACTTAATAAACAACGTATGTTTTGTTTTTCTACCTTTTTGGACGTGTACTTCTGCTTGGGCACAACGCTGCGGAGCTTGTGGTCCAGCGGCTCTCTGTTGTCCAGGTGTTTGACCTTGTAGATCCTGACCAGCCAGTGCTCAGAGGTGAACGCCTCCTCCAGATGCTTGAACTTGATATCCTTGTTTCCGATCTCGGCATTGCGCGTTCGGTCGAAGCCGGGAGGCGTCCTGAAGTCCAGCTGGGAGATGAGATTGGCGTTAAAATAATTAGCTCAGAGCCGGTGCTGTGTCTGGGTTTGAATGTTGCAGGCAAAAAACTACTTGGTTGAAAAAGAAAAGCTCAAAATGAATGGACTTGGATAAGAAAATCAATACTAGTTGAGAGCGATGTCAATCTTCTTATCTTACTCCAAGCAAGAAAGCAAACAAGTTTTTTTCTTAAATGTCAAAATATCCCCCAAAAAAAGGGGAAATTTCCAAAAAGTGTAACAATCGTCTCACAAAGACAATTAAAATGACAGTTTTAATCCAACCTCAGTAGCTCCAGTTTTACAAGTTAAAACATTAATGCTAACCAGATCAAGGAGGAAACAGAATGATTACAGAAGCAAAACAAAAAGTTTGATAGCACTTTGATTACACAGCAGCATCTGCCCTTTGGCAACTATTACACTACACTCAGTATGAGCCACTTACAGCCTCTTCTTCCTGTTATTCTGCTCTAAAAGCCTTCGACTGCCGCTCACACTGCGTCCTTCTCACACTCCATTTGCCCTTGTCACCTGCATTCTCAAAGCTACGGTTTCTCTCTACCTCGCCTCTCTTGTATCTTCCCCCTGTGCTGCTTTTTTCTCCTCAGTCTCCACTCTCGCTCTGCCTTCGGGTAACAACGTTCCTCCTCTACAGTACTTTGGCATCTCGTTTTATGCCTTCAGGCAGCTTCAGCTTCAGTCACAATAGTTTAGTTTCTCAGTTTGTATTTAATAGCCCTGTTCAACTTGTCTAACAGGGAAGGAAGAGAAATAAATGATTAGGTTTTTTAGGAAGCTATGAGGTGCATGGTTTGGTGCCATTATTGCATTACTTTGCATTCTTCATGTATTATGCATTGTCCTTATTATCCTTTAATCCCCACCCTCCTCGACAAACAGCATCCTCCACTGTCCTGTTTGGTTCACCTCACTCTCCTCATTGTCTTTCTCCTGATGTCCTCTAAGCCTCCGTTTCACCTTGTCACATCCTGTTTCAGTAAACCTAATCTACTGCCTCCCTCACTCACACTCTTCCTTTCTAACCTCGCCGGGCTCAGTCCCTCTTGTACCTCCATCTCCCCCCTGGCCCGCAGTCTCTCCATCTCCCCTCCTCTCCCCTCCTCCCCCCTCCCCTGAAACAGCCCTGTGAGCTGCACGGAGCCCTGGCTGTGTGTTTACAGACGGCTGCTGGCTGAGCCGCGTCTACAGCATGGATGTAAGCACCTGGCAAGGAGGATTCCTCTCATCTCTCCTCTGCTACCTGCCAGAAGTGGCCGTGGCACATTTCAAAGCTTCCTTCACATTCCTCCACCGCTGCAACCCCCCCCCTCCCCCAGTCACCCAACCTCAGGAGCTCCCCAAGGCAGCTCCTTAAATCCTCTTCTGCTTGTCTGTCAGCCAGCTCTGCTTCTGAGATAGAGTAGCTAGAAGTTTACACCTTTGGTGGTGGCAGCTGCTTGTTATTCTTCAGTAATACTACATGCAGCATCATATAGAGAAGACATACTTTGTACTTTTCTTGTTAAAGCAGCTGCTGGTTACTTTTTGATCTTGGCAAAGAGCCGGACCTCATTATTTGTCATTACAAAAAAGATCACCACCTCTACAACAACTGTCTTAATTCAGTGAGAGTTTTTCTTGCCCTCCCACCTCCCACCTTGACATGAAAAAAATGTATCAAAGACGTGCAAAGTTTGCAGTTTTCAAAGATGTTAGCTTGGCCAGTGAGTAAATTTTAAGTCTTTCATAAGAGCTGTTCTTCTTACCTGCATTTCACCAAATCGATAGTAGGACATCTTGTACATGAGGCAGTTGAGCAGAGTTGGTGAACCGGCCTTGTCCACTCTGAACTCTCCCTGAGGGGTGAAGTAGTCGCTCTCCTGAAGAAGACAGGAGAAAAAGTAAGATAATGTCCAGAAAATTAGCAGATGGGGAAGTGATTCAGTAGCAGGACATACATATGATGACAGAGCTAACAAAAAGGAGAACTGCCTGTTTGCGACTGAAGTTCAGCTGCAGGTCCTGAGCATGACAGGGCCTGATCACACAGACTGACTTGGATTTGATTTGGTGACAATTTCGCACTGATTGAAAAAGCTCAGCTCATTCATGTTGGATACAAAAAATACAAATTAAATCATTCATCTCACATAGCATTAAAAAACAGCATGTGTGCACCGAAAAGTTGAACTTTTTGAAGAACGCATTCATCAGCGTTCTTTCAGTCTTTCTAAAGATTAAATGAATGAGAGATGGAGCCAGTCTTTCCTGTCTTTCTGCGAAGCCAAGTTTGGTGTCATATTTTCTGCATAGACATGTTTTTAGGCTGCCATCCATCATCTCATGTAACTCTATGCAAAGATCCAGAAAGGAGAATATTTCCCAGAACGCTGGAATACTGTGTTAAGTAACTGGGTTACAGCCGACTTGCTCCAGTAAGCTGATTTCTTAAATGTCACATGATCAAAAAACATGGTTCTGTAATCGGCACAGAGGACTAGAAAAACATGGTTTCCTCAGCTGAATCCCTACTGGAGAACACAGATTTCTTGGCCATGCATGCGCTGGTATTCCTAAGCGCCTTTTCACTTGTACACACGTGCATGGCAAAGACTTCAAAGAGCTTAAGTAACACTGTGACAGCAGCAGAGTGGTGGAATGATGCATGTATATGCAGGTTTTTACGGTAATAAGCCTAAGTGCAACATGTGACTAACTGCAGATCTTGGCGTCTTGAATATTCTGATTTCCTGAGTAGATGTGAACCCACTGAATGTGCTTTTGTGCTTGCTACTATTATTGTAGCAGATATGTGCGATGCATTCATGTGCTGGAAATGAGTCACTTGCAGAACACATGAGGTGCTGTATTTTGACAAGCCAAACGAAAAATAAATAAAGAAATAAATCAAAAGGAAAATCTGAATTTGAAATGTTCACTAGCTGTTCAGGTTGTACCTTTAAAGTCAGAGGCAACATGTCATGAATGCATCACGGTGAGCTCAACAGAGTGTGTCCCTGAGCATCATTAGAGAGAGTGAACATTGAAGAATGAAGTGGAAACACCGATTTCATTGTTAAGTGAAAGTGTCATGATCTGGTTGCAGCTGTTCCCGTCTCACACTCACCCTGATGTCTTTGGGGTGCTCCCCCTCCGCTATCCTCACCATCCACAGAAACTTGTTTATATCGTCTCCTGAGTAGCCAATCACGCCTCCGAAGATGATCAGCACATAGTCAACATCCAACGACCTCATGATTTGGTAGGCTGCGCTCTCATTTGAAGACATGGCTTTCCCCACCTTAGAGAAGAAGAATGGCATGTGGCAGTTTAATTGGGGTTTCCTGTTTTTCAGAAGACACGATAAAATGAGGGCAAAAAAAACAGGAATTATTGAACAGAGATCCATCTCACATTTTTTGTCATTTAATTTCCTGTGGACAGATGCTGAAGAGACAAAAGTCAGCGAATACTAAACACGAAAGAGGAAAGCTGGAGGGTTTAACAGACTTAACTAAAATACAAAGAACCACTCCACCACATTTGGCAGCAGGGACAGGAAGAAAAATAAATCAAACCAACAGAACCTGACAGCAATTAACTGAAATCCCCCTACAGAGTAAATTCAATTGGAAAAGTTTAAGCAAACAAGCTTATGTGACTAGTTGGAAAAAGAGGTTTTTGTTCAAAGCAGCAAATGCAGAAAAAAACTCAGCGTAGAGCCTGCTAATCATCCAGGGGCTGCTAAAAGAAATTATGTCCTTCTCTGAATGTGCACGAATCTTAAAACAGCAGAGAAATAAAAAGAAAAAGGGCACAGAAGAGACAAACAGTTAGAGGGCCTCACCAGTGCAATATGACTGTTGTTCCACGTGTTATTATCCACCAGCGTGGTCCTGTTGGCCATGCCGGCTATTTGGTAGCCGTAATCCCACCATGACATGACTCGTGCATGCTCGTCTGTGTTCTGTCTCAGCCAGTAGTAGGCCTCCCTGAAGTCATCCAGGATGTTCCGCGTCCTAACGAGGAAAATACGGTTGACAGGTAACAGCGTTGACAGGCATATGGCTGCCGAGCCCATTAATATTTTAGTTAGGACTTTGAAACTGAAGGGCAACAACAGCTCAAACTGGAGCATCCATGCATTTAATGAACTGAGGGTTAAAAAATTCCTCGGATTAAAAAAAAAAAAAAAGTTTATGTCCTAAATTTACCTCAAGGAGTGTGAGTGAACATAAAGCCAGACAACCAATTAACTGTAGGTAGGTATATTATGCCTCTGTGTGTAGTTTGCGTCAGTGTGTGGGTGTGTATGTGTGGGACAGAGGAGAAAGCAGAGTGACAACGATGCCGCTCTCTGTAGCACGGCTGCACCATTGTCTGAGAAGTACCATGGCGTCATTAATATATGTATGAGAACTTTCGTCTACCATTTAGTCTTGGCCTTCGATATTTCCTCCCTGATGTTTAAAGAGAATAATTATGCCCTTAAAAAAAAAAAAAAAAGTGAATATCAGCTTTTTGTGAATTCAGAATTCGTTCACAGATGTTTCCTGTGACCTAGAAAACACAGAGTTAAGCAATCATATTAACTCTTATAGCCGTACATGTCAATATCTCTGAACCTCTTATGAAATATACATGGTCCCTCTCTCTTGTGCTGCTCTGCTGTGTGTGCATACTCACGCTTACATGCTCATTGGCATGCAAGGTGGAGCAATCAGTCCCTCTGCATTACAAACTGCGAGTGCAGACTTTGCTCGGCCCTCCTGGTCATTAAACATCCATTAATTCATCACAGCTTGAAGTGTGTGCGGGTGTGTGCGGCTCGTACCCGTCGTGGTTGTACGAGGCGAGCACCACGCTGGGGCTGGAGTAGGCGTTGCTGGTGACCCATGTGCAGTGAACAGCGAACATCATCAGCAGCATCAACATGAGCATGGTGACAATGGACTTGATGTTTGGACCCAGACCTTCCTCGGCTTTCTCCTGCTCTGACACATGCTTGCGCACCTTGCCAGCCTGCAGGGGGAGACAAACACTATAACGATGGACTGCAAGGTCTGTAGCGTTCCAGGGGAGATGAATTATTGAGTGCAATAAATTATTGAATGAACTAATTGAGCAAAGTATCTTAGAGCATCCTCAAGTTCTCCATGCTGTGTGATGAGTTAATATTAGTTTACACTTGCAGCAGAGAATTGTTAAGGCTGTGAAAACTCTGGTAAGGAGAAGGTCTGCACAGTAAGAACATTTTTCTTCATCAGCACCTCCAATTACTCACTATGACACCTAAACTGTGGCTAACAATGAGCAGAGACAGATGTAGATAAGAGGACTTAATTTGTATTTTGCCAAAAAGTGAGATACTAAACAAAAATTACAGACACAAATTCCAAAAAAGGGACTGTAAAGGTTTAATTAGTGAGTGTGAAGGCTGATTTGTTGAACAGCTCTCTTGTTGCAAATGAGATCTTGATCTTAATGAGAATTCCTGAATAAATAAAAGTTAACTAAGTATAACTAATTTAGAGGAACTAATCTGTTTTTGAACAAAGCTTTTAATGCTGAACAAGATAATGCCACATAAATTGCTGGATAAAAGCAATGCATGTAAGAGTAAGTTGAGTGTCTATCTCAAAGATACAAAAGAGTTTTCCTCTTGATATTGTGAATAATAATGTTACACTGGGTTGTTAACATTCAGTATTATTCCCACAACTCCTCTTGATGAATGTTGAATATATTTCTGATCTCAAAACCTGCATTGTTTCCCAGACTTTTTCTCTATTATTGGCACACACCGCAATCCTGACACTTTCTGTAGATGCTGATCTGTCCTGTCTTCACCTTGTCATAAAGATTCCCAGAATTCCTTTTGTCGTCCTCATCGCTGCTGTCTTCAGCGGGGGGCTTCTCCCTCTTTGTGTCATCTCCCATGTAATGCTCAAAAACGCTGGAGAAAGCCACCGCAGACAGCATGCAAACCACCGGAGTCAGTGTCAGCATCAAACGCACCATCACACCGGCAAAATAGACTGCGCTAATGGCATACAGGGCCACTGGAACGGAAAAAAAAAGAAAAAGAAAGTGGTGGGTGAGCGACCGGGATGTAAGGGAGAGATGGGTAAACACAGTTCAGACAAAGGCCAGACAAGGAGAAAGACGATAATGTAAAGGAGAGACAGGAAAATGTGGCAGAGAGTGTGAGAGGGAGATAAAGACATGAAGAAGAGAAATTGAGTTGTTAGGGTGACACAGCATAATCAGTCTATGTTGGCTCTGCGCACCTCAATCCTAAATGGAGAGAGTGTTGGCTGCTTTCCGTCCTTGAAAAGTGCGACCCGGCTCAACAGGTGCATCACTAATCAATAGCTGTAATAGGCTGATTAAGTGTGAGGGAGAAACAGACTGCTGAAGGACTGTTTGTAGCGTTCAAAGGTTCTCTGCCCTTGATCGTGGCTGTTTTACTCTGTAAACATTAAAGTTTTGAGGGTATTTTTTTTTTGTAAAAGTCACCCTCAGTGTGTTTCTCTCAAGCAGCCAGAAAGCTGACAGTGCATCATAACACTTCAGACAGAGAAGATGCTGTTTTGTTTGTTTTGATTTATTAAAATCCTACTTATGAATTATGCATGTTAATCATAACTCACCCTTCCTAAAAATGATAAATGACCGTAAAAGAACAAAGACTGATTAAAGGACTACACCATTTAATCTGACTGAACAGCACTGACATAATGGAGATGTGAAGTGGATGTCCCATTCATTTTCTCCATAGACTCAGAGACTGACAGCTGGAGCACTTTCAAAGCTTAGATGGACATGAAACTCTCCAGGATGAGTCATTAGCACAGAAATGATTAAACGGGTGAGAAAATAGGGTTGAATGTTCGTTATTTTAGATCATCAACAGATGACCGATTCTCATGGGTATTACACCGGGAATTTGACAGCATGGACTACAGAAGTGCATAGCAACCTCACTGATATAATCTGGCACAGAAGTGACAACTACCCACACCGGTGAACCCCCATGTTCTGAGATATTACCTACTACAAACGCTAGCAAGAAGTGACATTTGCATACTGGAACAAGAGCAGCAAACCCAAGAATCTTAATACCTTTTTAATAAACTTAATGCCAATTCAAAAAGGAACAGGAATTACAGGAAATGTTGGCAGTCACTTTTAACCTGCGTTATATAACTTTCAGGAAACTGTGCTACAGAGGTGTTTCCATGCTCTGTGTTCCTGTGCAAGGACCAGCACTCTGCTCTCTACAAAGGTTGACAAATGCGGGGAAATATATTTACTTAAGGCATTTATTTTAATCAGGCATCATTGTGTGGTAACATGACTCTTATTGATAAAATAAACATGAAGCACAAAAGCTTTAGTTTGCAGTGAGACTTGATCTACAATCAATTGGTGAGATGTGACTGAGATGCAAGCCTGCTTGGAGCCAGACTGGACATCTAAACAGATATATACAAGCCTGCATATCTTTTGCATGAAAAATGCTAATAAAAATTTGTCTGATAATTTACTGTCAACAAAACCTTCTTGTAGTGTGGAAGATCATTGATTGAACCCAGATGCCAATAATGATAAACCAAAGTCTATCCGCAGGCTGCATTAAAAAGTCTGTGTGTCTGCGCAACAATATTGCAGTATCACGTTCAATTTAATTTTATTACCCTATGTTTAATACCACATCTTAATCATTTTTTATATCATTTGCTACTTTTATGAAGAACCGAAGAAAAAATTTTAACAAGAGAGCATATACGAAAATGAGATGCAGAAAAGAGACACTAAACTGGTTGGCAATTAAGATATAAAATTCACTTGTGCTGATTAATGAGAATCAGTGAGAAGAAATGTCGCTCCAACAGAGACATCTTAAATCAGTTTAATATTACCCCACAAAAAACAGCTATCTATCACCCCCTGAATGTTTGATGAATGGTCCAAAGGCCAGTTGGCGCAAGTCTATCAAAAAACACATAATCATTCAATAAACAGTCAAACAGTCAGCTCCACATCAGCATGCCAACATGTTGACGATTACAACATCAATATTCTTCAGATAAGCAGGTTTAATGTTTACCATTTTTACATTTGCGCTTTTAACAATGTAGTGAGGCTGCATTGAGGCTGATGGGAAAGTCGATGGCTTTTTATGGAATTTGGTCATAAAATAAAACAAAACTGACAAACTTTTTGACCTGATAATTGAGCTGGAGAGCAACAAAGTACCAACAAATACATCCGTGTGACATGAATGTACGAACCCATTGTAATGGCAAACCATTCAATAGCTGCTGAGATACTCAAACTGCTCACTTGAACCTCACTGAGGCACCAAGCAAAAAGTCAGCAAGATGCATCTAGTGTACAAAAATTTCATGACGGTCTAAATGTCCACACAAACGGCCAAAAAAAGCATCTACAAGATTGGTACGTACACCTCAGAGGGTCATGAGTTTAAATGTTTTATGAACATTGAGGGCATGAATTTAATGAAAAAAGTGATTAAAAGTGGTGAAAAACACTTCCATAACCATCATCTCCATGCCGCAGCGGAAATTAAGGTCTTAAAGCATATTTAAAAAAAACTGCAGAGCTGTGAACATAAAATCTTCCTACCAAACACTCGTTCATCATTGATGTTCTTGATACAGAACCAGAGGCCTGCTGGGAACGTGCAAACGAGGATGTGGAGGTCGAAGAAAAAAGAGACCCACGTCGTCGGCTGGTGCTCCGACACAGACGCTATGATGGGGATGTGGATCTTAGCATAGCTGCGGATACAGGGGAGGGCGGGAGGGAGGGGGTAGGACAGAGAGAGAGGGAGGAAGAGACAGACAGGATGTAATTCATGCTGGGTTGAGCGCAATGGGAATGTTCAGACAAATTATACAATAGATCCTCCTGATTAACTCCAGAATTATGAGGGGGAAAAAGCTAATTTAACTCCCCAGCATGCTAATGGTAAAACATGAACAGATTTAGCTCTGGAGATGAGAAATGTTCATTTTTTCACTGTTAGCTTTTCTTATCTTTGCATTCCCTCTTTGTTCATTACGGGCTTTTACACAGCAGTTTCGATACAATTTTAAATATTTCTCTCTAAAGTGTTTTGTGATTACAGCTGGAAAAGAGAGAACACACGGCACATTAAGGAATTAGTATCAGCCTCCAGACGACAGAAAAAAAACTCTCCCATACTGCTTTAGTCAGCAAATGGGGGGGGGCAAAAATTGATTGGGTGTGCTGAAATATCAAACACGTTGCAGTGCATTTGGAGAAAACAGGGAGCCTGCTGCTATTTGGAAGCGAAACAATGGTTCAACACAGAGCTTGCACTGTGCTGTTTCCCCTCTGGGATAGTGCAGGGGGGTTTACAGCTGTCTTAGAAAACACACAAATGCACTCGATTGAACAAGTGTTGCATCGACGGTGGGAGTGTGAAGGTCAGCAGAGCTTACCCAGTGTCCCAGAGAGAGTAGAAACGACCACTCCACGGAGCAATGTACCCTGGAGGAAGAAGACACAATCAATAGACAAATATGTAAGCTCATGTTCTAATGCTTATATTTGAGCATCAGAATTCAAAGACCGAATGCAAGTCTATTTAATTGTTAAAAAAAAAACAACTGCATTATACCATCATTATTTTCCCTTTTTTTCACAACACAATGCAATTATTTACATTGGAGACTCAACCAAACTAACAAATGTGGATAAATGTACACAATGAACACTATCAGACCCACAGGCCTGAAGAAATGTGCAACAAAGATTGCCTGAGGACAGCGCGATGGAAAAAAAAATTCGGTGTTCTCATATGGTGATGAGCATATGCCCAATCAAAGCCTCTAAAATTTATATTTCCATAGTTTCTTATTTCTTAATAATTACATATATCTATCACTAAATTACCAATTTTCAAAGGATGAGTTCAGAAAGGAGCAGTTTTGTTTCACAGTTTGACATTCACAACTTCAGAAAATCTGTTCTCTCAGGACTGTGGAGGTTGGGGCTGACCTGAAAAGACCAACAGTGTTGGCAACAAAGCTGCACATTTCTGTTCAATTTTAGCTTTGCTAAACTCAACTGGTGCACAGAAACGTATTACATCACTTCTTTCCAACTATGCTCCTCCTTCTACATTCCACTGTGAAGAGCACAATTAATAATAGAAAAAAACCCCAAAACAATAAGAATACAGACATTTCTTATGTGAAATACTCCAAATGTTCTCCAAATATTCCAAATGCTCTGTCTAAGTCTCATCCTTTAAGAGAAAAAGCTAACAGGAAAAAATAGGTCTCTAGGGCCTTTGATAACATTTATATGAAGTCCAGCGACTGAACTGTGTTAATGTTCTGCCAACTGTGGTTCAAAACCATGAAAAACCCTTAGAAGAGGAGTGTCAATGCAGAAAATGTATTCTATTGATGGTTCTTAATTACTGAAATTGACTTGTTTACAAATGTAACTGAAACCATTTAAGCTGCAAATTAGACCACACAGGGCATTTTATGTGCGCATGCAAATGTCTAATGTTAGTGAAGCTTTGATGTGGAATTCATTTCAGCTCTGAACTGTTGCCTGGGAGCTCTCGCAGCCACTCACACACTCACATATGCAGAGACAACACCAACAAAAGCATTAGCCCCATATATTACATTTTAGCCGAACCATGTCCTATTCCCTTTTAATTTCCCTTTGAATGAGATTTGGCCTGTTGTGTACAACAGTTATGATACCATCACTAAAAATACAAAACATTTTAAGAAAGATGTTACAAATCACTGAATCAAAGAAGAAAAAAAAAGCTGTGAAAAAAGCAGTTAAATTGACATAAGGAGGATATTTTAAGAGGTGGTTTAAAGGATGACACTGACTTAAACCAGTCAATACTTGGCTGTGTGTTCAAGATACTGAAGAAACCCACCAAGCTTCTCCGCTGCAGAGATTCTTATGAGATGAAAAAGGTCTGATAAACCAGAGAAAGACATGTGCAGCCTCTCTGCAAAACTGGCACATCACCAAACAGTCACCAACTCCCTCTGCTCAATTCAAATGGCTCGCAGATCACAGCGTTTACCAGACATCCAAATTCACACAAGACCTGAATTTTGCGTCCTCATGACTGGCCAATCAGCTTTAGAGCAGGCAGGCAACCAACTAAGGCAGACAGCATTACTTTAGATGTAATTTGCCATCATCTCTTTAAACTGGGCAACAGGCCTAGCTGCAGTGTTTACATAATCAACGGTGAAAGAATGTTAGACTACTGGTTAAAAAATCTGCTACCTTAATCAAGGTGAGAAAACTAATGTATTATGTCAGGTAAAAACCAGTCACATACTTTATTAAGACTTACTGCTCACTGCAGAAAGTGTGTGTATACAGAGCCTTCAGGCCTAAGTGAGCTCCCTTCTAACATAGTGAACAACATGAGCTTTCTTGGGACTAGTCTGAGGCAATGAACCACTGAAAAAAGAAGTGGATGTGATGCTGTAACAAAGTCTTTCTGTGGTGGAATGTGCACTTTTAAGATTGGACCCGAATATTTGGCTATTTAAATTTGTGTTTGTTGGGTAGGTATTTATTTCTTTTAAATTTTGGGGTTTAGGACAATTTTTTTCTTATTGACAACAGTGAACTGCAAAATAGATTTTGTCAGCACATTCCTGTATTATATATATCCTTTCAGAAACCTATCATTATTAGCAGCACTGCAGCAACACTGGCCTGTTAGTCTGTAATTTAGCCACAATAAAAAAAGAAATGTTTCAAGCTATTACTATGTCACAGAAAACTCATGGACACAATGTTGTTCAACAAAACCTCTCAGGATTTCAAACATGCATACAAGACGCAACCTTTTGGAAATTTTTTTTGTTCCAACACAAACCACGACACTGTAAAATAACAGCAACTTTAAAATTGCTACCTTTACCTAAACCAGAAGACACATGATATGTCATCTATTTCAGCCGAGAATGGAGAAAAGGCTGGATGAGTTGATGCTGAGTCATTCAGCAAGCGGAACATTTAAGTGTTTGCTGTTGATTGACAACTGAAACTCCAGAGCCCAGAACTGTTGTATGTGACAGTCCCGATGCTTACGTGCACCAAAGTCTGCATCCCTTGGTGTTTTTAAAATAAGATGGTAAACTATTTTTCATGAACCAGTCAAGATTCTGAATTAATTATCCTAAAGCTAAACATTTCAGCAGGAGACAATTAAAATCAATAAATACCAAGGAGGCAAAATGTGAAAGGTCTGAAACCTTAAGGCCTCCACTGAGGCCATAAACTCAGGCAGAGCTGAAAATAATGGAGAAAAACATTAACAAGAACAAAGTTCAACCAGCTGGCTGCGTGCATCAGAGTTCAAACAGGCCACTCCAAAACAACACACACATTCAGATTCACAAAATGGGACTCGATAGAGCACGATCCTCCCCCAGCACTTAACAGTTGAGCTGCAGCATCAATATCACTTTAAATTTGTTTATCATCTGCCTTCCAGGTCTAAACAAAACCCTGAGGCACAGGGGTCAGCGCTAAGGGGATATGTGTGAACATCCTGTAACTTTTGGCTACAAAAAAAATCTAAAAATGGCTCTTGTCTCAGTTCTGGATCGCCATCCAAATCTAGTCAACTGATCTCTGCACAAAACGCTATTTGTCCAATAAAACTCAGCCAAATTCTGGGTAATTTTTAACATATTGTGCTAATATAAAAAGACAAAGAGATGAGGTTGAGAACATTCACCAGTTTTTCTTTTGGTATTTTAGTATGAAACCACAACTGAAAAGTATACCAGTGAATCTGACACTGATGCATCAGACTGAAGTAGAAAAAATACACTTAAATTTGGCTCAGACATCCACACATTTTTGGACAGAGATCTGACTGCCTCTGGATCGCTCAGCTTCATCCACTTAAAATAGAGCTCCTCATTTATTTGACATCTTTGTTTTGCCTGATTTCTATGTGGAAATACACAAAACAAAAAGGTTTCAATTTAATGTGCTGACACTCATCAAATATTCTGGCTGCATTTTGGAGACAGAAAAGTTATACTTCTCGGTTCAGACAGATATTTTTAATTTTTTTTTGATAGACTTGCCAAATTAAATACAACTATGTGGGAATGTATTGGTAGGCTTGACTTAAATGGATATATTCACTGAGTTCTGTTCATTGTTTATTATGTATGCAGCGGTGTGTTTGAATAAGAAAATTATGCATAGGGGAAAACTATAATGAGATTTCAAACAACCTTATCAATGTCTACATATTCACTGCAAGGAAGTCAGTAGGAGAACATTCATTAAGACAGGATTGTAATTTCTTTTCTATTTATATGCTGATTTTTGTTTATGCTGAGTAATATGTATATTGATGAATGAGAAGTTTGCACATTTACCAAGATATTATATTGGTTGCAACTGATGGTAATTCGCTAGAAAAATGGGCAACAATGGATGATTTTTGAAATATAAATTCATGTGTTAATTACTATTATTATAAAATGTCAGAAAACTGTAAAACATGGCTGACACATGTCTCTTGAGCCCCAGATGATGTTTTTAATTAGCTTGTTTTTCCAGACGAAAACAAAATTATCTTCAAATTGACTGTGCCACAAAATACTTCACATTGTAAATTTGAAACATAAAACTTTCTGCTATTTTCATTCTCATATTTTGTGTTTATCTGCACCAAAGTGAAAATATTCACACAGCAGCTATTTAGTTTTTTCACTAGATGACATACTATAAAGTCTGACAAACTATATGTTCAAAAGAGGATGTGGTGGTGCTATGATGGATCAGACACCAGACTTTATACAGTAGACTGTGGTATGAGCCCCGTGTGATACCAAGAGCCAATGCTGACCTTCTATTACTGAATCTAAATAACTTACAGTTTACATTTTAGATGGCTTTGCTTTCACATCTTGACTGAACGCTCCTGTGAAATCATGTAAGCAGACACACATACCTGTGTACGTGAGATAGATCACAGTGAGGAAGACCACGCCTGCAGCAAGAGACACCCCGAGGAAGAAAAGTGTTTGAAACTCCTGTCTGGTCAGCCTGTCCTTCAGGTACTGCAGGAAGGCATAGGCTTGGAGAAGTGCAAACACACCTGAGAAAAGCCACAGACAGAAGAAGAAGAATGAGCAAACATACCAAAGGAAACACGTACTAAATATTTGAGGAGGCCCTTATTCATGCTGCCTCCTGCAGGGTACAAGGAGGTTTCACGTGGGTAAGAAGCACCGTTGTCATTTCGGCAGAATTCTCGACAAAGCAGTTCGTGATAGCCCCCCTTGGCTATCCATGCAGATGTGAAAGACAAATACTGCGGGACAACATATTTCAAATGCATGAGGCAGATTTGTGTGAATAAGCCCTTCTCTTTCCCTTTCCTTGACTTTCTTTTCACAGCCCCCTTCGGTCACACTTTTTTCCTCCGTTCCTTTGCTCTGTCACTTTCTCACTTCTGTTTTCTCCGGTGTGTCTCTATGTTTGCACGGTGTATTCATATGAAAAATTGAAAAGAGGCCTGGTTTCCCTCCCTTTCGTCACCTTCCGTTCTTTTGACAAATCTTGTGTGATATCGCTCTACTCTACCGCAAGCCCACCGCCGCCCACGGCAGGTCGCACCCATTTCCAAGGTTAAGCCCCTGCCTGTCTCCCGGAGAGCCGCCATGGTGCTAACACGCTTGTCACTCTATGCCACCCTGCCTGCCTGCCTGAGGGGTTGACATCTCAAGGGTACCGACCGTGGCTCCGTCACTCTCTTCCTGTCTCCCACTGTGCTCCCTGAATGCTACCACCAGATGTTCTGAGCAGCTGCTACCCTGATGACATGAAAACACACTTGCTCTTTGAGAGACAGATAGAGAGGGGGGAGCTAAAAACAGAGAGAGACAGAGAGGATTTTTTTGGTGGTGCATTCTTCAAAGCCTCTCATAATGCTGTTTTTTGTTGTTGACACCCAGGAAAACAGGGACATTTCGCCGTACGCCTGCTGCAGCGAATTCTCAAAAAAAGGTGCTGCTCAGCCCTCACAAAGCTATCAGCAACACTTCCAATCTGGATGTAAATGAACACAGGAATCACGCATATACATACGCACCCATCTGTGCTGTCGGGCAGCAGATGGACCCACTCCTGAGAAACTGAACAAGCTTTAATAAACTACCCACAAGCCAAAATTGAAAAGTACTTAAAGTGCTAAACCCATATGGGTGGTATGAGGAGCAGCTTATTTATTTATTTATTTTTTCATTTTGCAAATATATTCTGAAAAGGTCTTGTGTTCTCTTACACACACACACACCATGACTAACCCTGTCAGTGTCAGAAGAGATTTAATTCCTGCTGCAGCAAACCAATCTTCAAGTGTGTGCATCCACAGTACTGTAAGGTGCTTTGGATAACAAGCAAGTGGCTTATGTAAAGTCTCACCTTTAATACATGAACCACTGCAGTCAGCCTGAACCTTTCCCATGAGTTTTGCGGCATAAAATTTGCTGGCAGGGTCAGGACAGGTTGCAAGTTGACATGAAAGCTCTGAAATAAAATCTGTGCATTGAATAAATGCGTCCTTGTATAAAGCCCAGACAGACAGTCTACTCTGTTACTTTACATAACTTTAAAAAGCAACATCTCATATACATTAAAATGCAAACAGTGTCCCTGTAGCTCAAGGTGTGAATGATAACACAAGTCTGTGTTTTAGCAATGACAAATGTAGCATTAACGCTGCACCAATGGGTTTTTTGTCCAGTTTGGGGAAGCTGCAAACCTTGAAATATAATAACCTAATTAAAATGATATTATGAATGCCTAATTATGACTGCCACAAAGCCTAATTAGCATTCAATTAGAGTCTTGTGTCTTGTTATATGATCCAGCTCCTCAGAAAATGTAAGGCTTTTAGCTGCTAAATATGTTAGTACATATATTTACTTGGTCGCAGCACTTAGCGTATCAGGCTGACGTGGGTGGTGAGACCGAAACAAAAGTAAAGTTGAGAGCTGTGCTGTATTCAAGCCGCAACACCTCCTAAGAAATGCTAACTTCATTACCTCACTCTGAATGATACTGGTGCTGTAATTTCCAAGAAGGACATAGATCAGCCACTTTAGAGGTAGAGAGGAAGGGACTTACCGGCAGCAGCCATGTGCTCGCTGGTCCTGATTGGCTGGAAGCCCACAAAAGGGATCTGCATTGACAGTATGAGACCCACAATGTAGAAAGTGCTGTAAGCTGCAAAGAGAAAAGAGAGATAATATAATGAGAAACAGGAGGAGAAGGATGACCTGTAGAGAAGTCAAGAAATCTAAGAAAAAAAACTACTGCACTCCTAAAAAACCTTTTTTTTTTATATTTCATCACTCCAGTTTGGGCCTCACTACAGGAAATCGACCTCAGTAGGGATATTTAAAGTCTATTGGTTTTCACTGTTGCACCTCAGAGGGAGTAAATACAAAATACCTAATCTAATGTCATTTACTGAGAAAATGGGAGTTGGCTCAGTGCAGTGTGGCAGGGAGGCCTGGAGTGAGACGACGGTGTTGAGAAATGTGTGACTCCCACCTTTGTAGCTGGGGGGGGAACCAATTCGCAGACGCACCAGCTTAATTAAGATTTCATACTCTTCCTGAAGAGTGCGCCTCATTTTTGAAGTAGTTGTGACTGCCCTCAGCAATCTTTTTCTCACACATCTGTTATTGACTCAAGACAGAAAGAGATGAATTGTGAGGGAACATAGACTGCGAGGCATTTTATTTAACCGGAATTCACTTTTTTCCTTTTTGCATGACACCTGGCTCTGAAAAGAGGAGCTGCAAGACATAAGAGGAGGGAAGGTGAGGAATAAAGAAGGATCTAAGGTCTTTTCTGTCAGAATAACGTGTCTACAAGTACATATTCTTCTATCTCTCATTTACGACCAAAAAGGTGCATGAGGTTGCAGGATTATGCTCTGACTGTGCATATCCTTAAGGAACAGTGAATGCAGAAGGAAATTTTCCACATCATCTAACAGCATCATAAAGTAGAATTTCATCTTTGAAGAACTCTTTGGAGGCGAGCAGACGTAGGTCAAATCCCTCTAACTCTGGAAGGCCATCATTTATTTTCAAAGCTCTCAAAGACAGCGCTTTGCACTTAGAATGAGTACAACATATAATCATTTGTAAATGAAACTCGGAACATGGTATCATTTTTATCAACCTCAACGGGAGAGACTGACATGCGCTCAGAGCTTAGCACACAACGGCTGTGTGGCGGCTCTAACAGACTGAGCTGGAGCTTCCTGAGCTGATGGAGGATGTGACGGAGCTGGCACGTGCTCAGTGAAATTGCGATGTCCTGTGAAATAACAAGCCTATCCTCTTTCCCAGCACTCTGCCTGTGGTATTTGTGAGAATGAAAAAAAAAAAAAAGAGGATCAGGAAGCAGGTGGCTGCATTTACCGTTAAGTAGAGTGTGGGTGTGTGGATGTCTGCACTGCTGGTGATGGAAGACTGTGCAGTTGTGTGCAAAGGCATGACTGGGCATTCAAGCTTGTTTTGGGGTTAAATACTCTGATAACGATGTTGGGAGATGTGAAGGATGAAGTGGTGGTTTTCCTGTTTGTTACATGCATTACTACACTAATGGGAGAGGATACTGTACGCGGGGGAGTTTCAAACATCAGGTCACACACGAAGAGTTATTGTCAAGTGTAATGGCTTGTGGGTGCGTGTGTGCGTGTACCTTACCGATGTAGACTCTTCTGCTGTAGCGTTGCATCAGCAGCAGCACAAACACATGCAGAGGAATCAGGTTGATAATAAACACATAACCTCCCCATGCTGATACCTAGAACACACAGATACACATCAAACATGTCAGTCCGCCTACTAGGAAACCATATTTTCTTTACAACAATCTTGGTTTAGAAACACCTGCCATTATGATTGATCATTCTTGAGTTTGTTTTCCTGCTTGTACATAGGGAAACCCTGACGAGTGGAAGCTTTCCTCTTTAGATGCAAAATAACTTTGCAGGAAACATGACAGGTTTACCTCAGTGACTGAATCTAACTTTAGTCAAGGCACAATAGGTTTTACTGTCATATGAAATACATGTTTATTTTTTTTATTATTTATTCATTTTATATCAACTAATGTTGAGATCATTCTCCATTCTTTTCTTGACAGTAGTTAGTTTTTTGACAACTGGCTGACTGACTAATGGTTTTACACTCCAAAACAGAGAGAGTGCTTAAGTAAAATTAAAAAACACAAACAAAAACCCCACCCATAGTTGATCAAATATCTTTCAATTTTTAACGAGGCCTTCATACATGGCCGAGCACCTGCGTTGAGTTCAATTTGTTCAACTTGAACAGACTTTTTCTGAAGCAGCCATAAAAAAATCTTACTACCTCTTCTCCATTAGACACAAGCACACAGCTATAAAAAAAACTGACTTATATAGAATCTATAAAAGCTAGGCAATCATACTGTACACGTTAAATGTAAAATGTGAGATGCACCAATAACTTTATAAGCGCCACTTAAATTATACCTCCACCATTTCGGAGATCCACAAAATACCACAATACTGGATGAGGAGAGAATAAAAAAGCTCTACAAAAACATCACTGACAAGTTTTCAATTGCTTATACTTGACTACAGCAAAGGGCAAATGGAAACACTGAGAGCACTAGACAGATAGAGAGGAGAGCAAAGTGTAAGAGAAAAAAGAAAAAGGAAGAGGGTGAGAAAGAAAGCATGACAGAGGAAAAGGGTAAGGAGTGTAAGCCGCTTTAAAGTGAAACAGAGAAACAGGGGAGCGAGAGTGAATTAAACAAAGGTTTGCAAGTACACAAATAGCAGCAGCTTGTCAGAAAAAGCCCCACTGCACCTGCTAAGTATGATAAAAAGAGCATTCATTACACTTACGCAATCACAGGAAAAATGAGCACATCATGTCTAATTGATAAAAGGATTAATATGCAACATTAAAGGAGCAAGAGGAAAACTCCCAAATAAGTTCATTGCTGAACAGTAAGGTGCAATTATCTTTTGACAGTTGTTTTGCATCTGTTTTCTCAGATGGTGGCAGCCAATTAGCAGCATGCAAACAGTAACTTGAATAAATACCAAAGATGACTTCAATTAAGACTCATTTTCAGTGCTGACGCAGAGGCATGTGATCAAGTCTCTGTCGCTGTCTGGCTGGAAACTAATTGAAAACATAACAGGCAAAACACAGTGTACAGGGCTTCTAGATCTGTGGTTGTAAAACCTAATGAGACATGCTGCTAAGTACACTTTAAAATATTTAGTGAGCATGTATGCTATAGTCAGAGTAAGAGAGAGAACACAGTGAGATTAGTTGATTCAAATCTTGCCTCTGTATTCGGCAGACACTGTCTGGAAACTACTAAAGGCAGCAAATATGCACTATCTGCAATAAAGAGGAAATCAAACCAGCTTCTTAACTGAACAGAGCGATTTAAAACTCAGTCGGAAATATATTGTAAGTTTGAGCAGAAGTCTTCAGATAGATGTAAAAGTTACACAGTCACTTTACTGTGAAGGTCTTTGAATTGATGGGCATGTTTATGAAATCATGGCTTGTGTTTATTCACAGAAATCCCAACTGCACCAGTGTTTTTCTGGGTAAACCTAATAAAAAAGCCTCTTTAAAATATTGATTCTTCTGAGTTAAACTCCCAGGAATCCATGAGGTGCATTATTGACTCAGAGAGTCAAAGTCAACATTATTTTTAAGGCTTGATTTTCCCTGAGGAACTGGGTAAAAGCGTAGGAGGCTCAGTGCCACATTGGAAAAAAAGGAAAATGGTGATTGAAAAAACTATTTGCAAGTGGTCAGGTCAACTTAAAATTGAGGTTACAAGTCATTCCCATAACCAGCGCAATTTATACTTAAAATCAATAGTTTCTGACCACTCTGTTGCAGTAATTAAATTTTGCAGTTTGCTATATGACTTTAAAAAATAGAGTTCACTTGGTAAATCAAAGCAGGGTTAAGTAACACTTACTAATAGTGAGCTTCAAGGTCAACATATGGCATGCATTTTTTTTTATTTGTTAGTTTTATTTAGCATCATGTTGTGCAGTCTGTAGTCATACTAGTGGCTCTAAGGCAGACAGTGGTATTTTATGCTACATTTGGATGATGATATGTTCACAGTGATGGTCCTAAAATATTGCTGTTTAATTGGCTTAATGCGTATCATGTCCACCTTTGTATAGTGAGTTAGCAGTTAATATTTGCTAATTAGAATAACACAACTAGGGCTGATGGGGGATGGATGCAGACATTATATAAAAACACTAAAATCAAACGTGTCAAGCACAATGTGGCAATGATAGAAAAGTAACAGTTATCAAAGTTAGTAGAATTCATCTTCTGGGGGTTGCACATGTTTGAACAAAATTTTGTCCCAGTCGATATATACATAAGATGTTGGGATTCTGAACGGGAGAGGTGAAAACTAAGTCACAATGCTAGGAATCTTTATTCCCACTATTCTTATAACAACTGAAGAGGTTGAATGACCACCAAAATCACTATTCTGAGAGCAATGTTGTCTTGAAAGCTAAAAATTGGATGCCTAGTCAAAATGACTATTTTGGAATATTGAGCTAGTCAGCGATCTATAAAAACTGTAACTTCATTATGGCTTGAAGGGTGGTATCTGCATCTGTTACAGCAAACCTAACTATAAAACGTGACAGAAGATCTACCTTTCAAGTTTTTAGAATGAATGGTCATACCAGCGGAGCACTAAAGCAAAGAAAAAAAAATGGGAGATCTGGCCATCTGGTCACATTAGAGGACCGTGAAAAGATGAGCATCTACGACAGCAACAATAGCTGTCTATGTGTCTGTGATTGTGCACAAACAAGCTCTGTTTGAAATTATAGTTCTAACACCCAGCCCTTTGCCCAAGCCACAGGCTAACAGCTGAGGGCAGGATTCAGAAAATGTTTGGAGCAAAGTCTTTTAGCCGTTATCGCTTTGTGCATTTCATACCAGGCTTATCTGATGACCTCGGGGCCACTCTGAAGAGGATATATAGAACAGAGCATACAACAGGGAAAAGGGGTTTACTCTGTGTATGCGCACATTTGGATTGGTGTACACAAGTTTTTCAGTCAGCCTATGTGCTCTTGTCTGGCATCATCCCATGTATTTGAGAAAATGATCTAAAATATTAATGTTTCAGTGTGCTTGTTCACTTGCCCTCTCTTGTGCCAGTAACCTTGTAGTTCATTCAAAGACAATTACTGATCAAGAGTCAAATAAAAGAAGGTTGCAGCTCTAACACAGACTGAACTGTGAATCTACAATAAAATCCATTGTTAGGCAGCACAATGCTAAAATAATCAAATTTAGCAGGTGTAATGTTTACTATGCTCTGTACAATGTAATTTAGCGTGTTGGCATGCTATTTCATTATGTGATCACAACGAATCGAACAAAAGTAGATAAATATAAGGAGATCACTTAAGTTTTTTACATTTTTTAGAGGAGAGCATGAAGGTGTCAGCTCACCAGCTGTGATGGAAATTTAGTGCAAAGTTGTTGATTCCTTTTACCAAAACAACAAATGTCAGGGTCGTGTTGACAGTTAAAGATATCAGAGGACGGCCAAAGCAATTTGCACATATCCTCTGGGTAAGGTTGTTTGTAAT
>JAQNCA010000008.1:6150392-6176453 GCA_029783725.1 Acanthurus tractus
CAAGGGTAAATCATTTAAATCACAATTTCTCTTTACTTCACTATAACATGAAAAAAAACCTGTGAAAAAAAAGAAATTTGCATAAATACAAGGAGAAACTTACTGTGCCACCAACAATCCTGCCCAAGGGGTACCAGGCCCTTTCATCAAACCAGTTAAGGAACTCATAGAAGCCATTAGTAGTGAGGTGGTGTGTTGATCGGTAGTTGAACCTGAAGCAACAGAAGAAAAAGAGAGGAGGGCGAGCTGAGAATGAGGCAAAAATAACCACACACACAGAAGAACATCTTTTTCTGTTTATAGATCACATTTTGCCAAAATGTTACAGCTGATGACAGACCAAAAATCACTTAACTCAAGGAAAGAATATGTTATTTTATTTCCAGATTTTCTAAAAGGGTTGGTTGCAGAGATTTTGCCTTAATAGAGTTGGAAGATAAAGCCTCTATTCACTATGTGAATGCCTTTGTGCTGATGCCAACAACTCTCAGGTCAGGTCCCTGTTAAAAATTGGAAAGATGAAGGGCTCACACACATACTGTGGCATTTTCAGAACAAAGCCTACTTATTGTACAGATAATTCTAACTGCAACCACTGGCATGTGCTGGGTGACAACAGAGACATTGCTACCAAAACAAAAAAACAAAAACAAAGCAAGAAGGGAAAAAAACAACCTCCTGAATAAATATAAGGAATATCACTGCAAACAGGCCTTGATTCACACTGTAGCTGTGATGTGATAAGCCAACAGGGTTGGAACACTTTCAAGCAGCAGAACGAAAGAGCTGACACTGTTGAGAAGACTGCTGCCAAAAGAATGCAGCAAGTGTTCACTAAATTTTCAGATGCTTTCTTAGTCACAGACCTCAATAATGTGGGCTGCTATTTGGTATATTCAGAGGCCTATATATATTGTGTATATATTGTAACACTTCATGCATAGAGAACCTATAGCTGGGCAGAACAATTTGGAAAAGGAAAATTACCTGTTTTGTCTCTCCTTCTAATAGAGATGCACACCAGAGAGAACAGGAGATAACATCATCTATGTGACTAATCAGGTCTTTAACACACTAGCAAGGTTGTTTGATTCAGATTATATCAAGGATAACAATATTGACAGCCAACAAACAAGTTAAGGTAACAGTGAGGACCTTAAATTATATATATTTTTATGTACATCTAAATTATACATCGAATTACTGCAACAGCCACACATACACACAATTGCCTGATTTTTTTAGCAATGCTTTTGAAATAGTAGAACATTTCAAGTCACGTGACTGATAAATGATTCATGCAGCTGAACACGGATCTTTGTATTGTAAATTGTATCAATTGCCTCTTGGTGCACAACTCAAGAGTCATCTAAACTTCACTGAAACATCTTTACAAGTCTATGATACACCCTACTTCCTAGATAGAGAGATAAACAAAGAAACTAACTGGACAAAAAACAGGTCATACTTGGTCAGTGACTGTGAGCAAGCTCCAAACAAAATCAACAGCATGTCCTCACTTTCATCTATTCCACAGCTTGAGACTCAGCAGCACTTATTCAGTTTAAGTTAGCGTGTGTGTGTGTGTTTCCAGGTGGGACAGAAGGAGAAGCAGCAGCAGAAGTGGCACAAAGCTGCCAGAATGCGTGCCGCTTACACTCATGATCAAGATCAGTGTGTTTAAAATTGTTGGCATGTGGTGCAGCTCATTAATCATCACAAGGTGGCTGGTTTTCTACCGCCTCCGTATCACACCTGAAGCTGAAGCTCTCCTTAGTCATGCAGGGCCTCCCATCTTGGCACACAATGGCCAGGCATTAGTCATTTTAAACCCAATGGTGAGAACTGGTCTCAAGTTCCTTTTGGGCACCATGTGTCATTTCTCAAAGAGCCACTTTCCCAATAATTGACTCCAATCTTAAAAGTTTTTCTTTTTTTCATTTAATTTTCACTTTTTTGTTTGGCTATTTGTTTGGCTATTTGTTTGTACTTGGCAAAATTTCAGAGACCAAGTTATGTTTACTACAACTGAAATACACTGTTAGGCATTTTATATAAAGATATTAGGCAAACCTAAGTTTAATACATTAACAGATTGTTGGGAGAACCACGTAATTTCCATTATACTCTTACATTATTTCTTGTCCTTGGGCAATTATATCACTCTAGTTATATTCAGTGACCTGAAGTCTTAGGGACTTAAACAGTACAGAAAATAATACACTGCAACTGAAAATGCATTTCAGGTTTTTGATGGCAAAAGGATTTAGTGTGGTCCATCACAACTTCATCCCAAAACATATTTTTATCCTCCAGCTCATTTCCTTGCATACAGTTTGCAGTTGCCAACCAAACTGCTCTTTCCAAATTCAGTGATGGACAAGACACTACTTGTGTTTTTCCATTCAAAGAGTCTATTTCTTTACATACTGAGGTGTGCAAAGAGCCTCAGTGTTACAAAGTGCAAAGCTAAGGAGGCAGCCAGGTGTGAGAGAGCTCTACCATAGTGGGACTATGAATGCAGGTGGAACTGGACAGCTACTTCTGCCTCATTGTTCTGCAGCTGTCAAATCAGCGAGGCAGAAACAAAGTGAATTCAAAGAAAGTGTTCTAAAAGACAACTTTGCACGCTGCCAAGGCACATCCAGAAAACCCATTTTCTAAAAATCTCATGGACAGCCGAGCACAGTGCTTTATCCCTGCCCTTGTCACTTTGATGGAGCAGATAATGTTGCTCTGCCAAGCACATTAGCAGTTTAATGCATAGCTGCCAATAAGCATGGTCTCAGGCCACAGAGCATATGACTATGGGTGATGCCACTACAGAAACCTCAAACCAAGTGAGCCTAAAGCTGAGCAGCACCATAAAAAAACAACACACCTTGATTGATAGGGAGGGAGATGAAGGAAAAAGCAGGCTCCTTATCAAATTTCAAAGCAGTGGTGAAATTAGGATAACATATTGTGCTATTTAGATCACTCAGAGCACCCTGCAGGCTTCATAATTTACTTTAATCAAAGTACTGATCCACTGATTATCAGTTTCCTGTTGAGACAGAGTCATCAGCAGCATGACTTACTAAGCAGCAGTAATGCCTCAGTCAGTATCAACATCATTATCAAATGCAACATCCTTTTTTTCTCTGTTGGTTAATAATATATTAAATGTCTAAAATCTTTTGATTCCAGGGGTGTAATCACCGCCCTGGATAGTTTTCCACTCACGTCAAACTATGAGTGACTAACCTGAAATTTGGAAGTCTGCTTGAGGACTAAGAAGATAAGTCAGCACTCACAACATCAGCTTCACAGAA
Source organism: Acanthurus tractus (assembly GCA_029783725.1). Classification (NCBI taxonomy): domain Eukaryota; kingdom Metazoa; phylum Chordata; class Actinopteri; order Acanthuriformes; family Acanthuridae; genus Acanthurus; species Acanthurus tractus. The sequence goes on from JAQNCA010000008.1 coordinate 6,153,707, forward strand.
GACTCACATCAGAGCATCACCAATGTGTCATATTATTGGGTGCTTCAAAAGCAGCCGACTTGATAATTTGATTAAAGGAGCAGGACAGATGAAACCCTGTCAAAGGGTATGACATGAAAGAAGTGGACTTTGATGGCTGCAGGAGGAAATATTGGTGGCCCGCACCATAACAAGCATTCACAAGTCATTGGTATTGCATTAAATAACACAATATGTGCACAAGACACAGTCTATAAGGTAATAATAAGGTAAGACTGATTCAAAGGAAACTTGGTCAAAAGGTGTTTTTTATAGGTTTGACATTCATTCATAACTGTGTATGTAAAATAAATGTATAAAAGAAAATAAAATGGAAATTCCGGCTGGATGAGAAAGTTGATGTTGAAAGAAATGAAAAAGGAAGATAAATACAGCAGGGAAACAAGGAAGAGAAATCAAATTTTAATTGAGCTTAATTTGTCAATTGTTATATATATCCTATTGTCACTTTTTACAAGGTAGTAAAGTGGAGGGCCGGCAGCTAATAGGTTTGGGGTCGTGCATATGGACACTTTGGCAGGACAGATCCTTACACAGACAGTGTAAGAACCAGCTTTAATCATCAGTAATACCTGCAACTCCAAATGTTAATTTGTTATTCTGATTAGGCTTCTTGAAAAACCCCTTGGTTAGGGTTTTACAAGCACTTGAATAGGATTACAACTATCTGCAGCCTACAGAATTTGCCTTTTAATAGTCTTCCAATAGGATTTTCTGGTTGGATTACCTGAGAATTGCATGATAGTTAGCTTTTTTTGTCACACTGCACATTTCTCCATCCTGACTAAAAACCAACACCTCCATGTTGATGAAAAGGGTCAGTTAACTCAGGCACATTTGGCAGGTACCAAAGCTTTCATAGTGCTGAGCATCTAGAATGCCTGACAAGGTGAAGTACCCTGGTATATCATCTGGTGGCTATAACACTTTAACTCCAAGGGTAATGTGGTATAGCCTCCCTAGTACCTGAAATACTAGTCATTCAAACTTATCATCATTTAATAAAAGGTGACATCAACCAGGTCACTAAAAGGTCGCTTAATGCAAATAGTGGGCAGCACATCACTAGAATAATCTATGGTTAAGGTCACTAGCTGCAATGAAAGCAGGTTAGGTTCGGTCAGGGCCATGCCTGTGCCATTTTTGTGACATTAAGGCCTCCATGAAATCCAAAAAGATTAAATGTAGTACAGGAATGTTCTTAGTAGATGTATTTTGCAGCATGCCTTAACTAATAACCAAGATAAGAAAAGAAAGAAATCAGATCTTAAAATTGAAAAACAACTATCCAACAAACAATTATTATTTTAGTCTAATATTAGAGTCGAGCCCCAGAAAATAGGGCAAGTAATTACAAGGAAATCCCCAGTAATTACTAGCCTGACAAAATATGCTAGAGTTTTAAAAGGGCACTGTCTCAGTTGATGTAGGATTGCTTTTAGAAACTGGAACAGCAAAGATAAGTATGAAATACTCAGCAAATAATTTTGCCAGGTCAACCATATCCAAACAACCCAAACAGGCAAAAAAATAAATAATTATGCTCATTTATTGCATGAACACATGCTGACACTACAGGGAGCATTCTTCTAATTGAATCTTGAGTTCAGAGCTCATCTTTTGAGATAAAGAGGTCCAGCAGGAGCCATTTCAGCGTAATTGTAAATTAGGCATATTAAAATTTAACCCCAACCCAGGAAAAGAGTATCCCTTACGCCTGAAACAAAGATGGAAACAGTTCCCAGTACATCATTTTTAAATTAAAGAGGCTGTTTTCATCATGAATATTTTTGGTAACAAAGCAAATGACACAAAGTTCTTCAGAGTCCAGTGTATATTCATCAATTGGGTCGTAATATCCTAAAATTTAGTCACACTTAAAGAGAACAAGATTGACCATGCGTTAACATGTACATGACCAGTGGGGGTTCTTATTGTTTGAGCTGGTTATTATTTATACAAAAATAAAAGCATGTCAAAAGACACCGCCGTATTCGATGGGGGTAGCATGTAGCCAATTTTACATCTCTAAACATCTTTTAACATTGGAATTGAATGAATTATATATTTGCTTCAGCTTCAGACACTGGGTTGATACCAATGACGGTGTAAAACATGAGTATGATCTCTGTATGTTTCTGACAAGATATTATAAAAATTTAAGGTGAACTGTAACACAGGTGTCTATTATCCGCTGACTTTTGAAGCTAGCCTCAAGTGGCCAGTCAATGATGTAAAGTCTTTGGGACTTCATTGATACAACCAAAAGAAGGGAAAAAAAACTCATTTTCACCCATTCAGTGCTGCTGGCGCAAACCTGGTTCAGTGCTCTAAGAACTGAGCTTTGATGCACGGCATGGGCTCTATCACCTAATCTGGCATGGGCTCTATCACCTAATTCAGAAAATGGGCTCTATCACCTAATCTAAAACTTTTGTTTTTATTTCTTGCTTGTTTGTTTGTAAGATCTTTTCATCAATATCCCGTACAAAAACCCACAATACTGCCTGTTTTAACTTTTAAACAAAAATTGACAAATGACATTGCATCTTGAGGTGAGGAGACACAATGGCATAAATATTGACTTGCCTGGGGAAATAACTTCAATACACAGTACAGTACTGTGCTCCAGCTCTAACTGAGACTACCCATTAGACGCGGAATAGCTATAAACTAGCATTGTTTATTTGCTTCAGTGCCTCCACATTTTGACAGTCAAGATAAAAATTCCCACATAAAACAGTTAGGGCTGTTAAAAAACAAAAAGACTGTTGGAGCCATTAAATTCCAAAACGATGCACAGTTTGGATAAAGACTTCCACATGTCTAGGTGCCATTTTGTTAATGTGTCAATGCAGTGTCTCCCACATTATGTCGAAGGAAAATTTTGTCTTCCTGAGATTTGTTCAGTCCTGGATCATTCTGCTTTTTGTATAAAGTATTAAGTCTGACTTATCTAAAAGCAATTAGCCAATGAGCTTTACATTTTCTTGACAACAGATTTATAGGACAGCAAAGTCATTGCTGTTGACAGCCTAATTATCTTTTCACAGACCCACAGGCTCTTATTAACAGCTGTGTGAAAACACCTATCACCATGACACTGACTTATACTGCACTGTGCATCTTATCGAACAACCACTTTTGAATAGATATCTGTGAATAGACTGTTTTCTTAGTCAAACAAGACAGGAAGCTTACAGAAGGTATAAGCAGACAAGGAGAAGCACTGAGTAATAGCCTATCCTAACCCTAACCCAAACGAGGAAAGGCATGTTGTCTGTCAGTCTAATTTACTGAGGTGGTCAAACATGCATGGCTGGAAACATTTGTTTGGTATTCACAAATGTGCTTGTTTTTCTTCATTTTTTGTTAAGATGAATTTAACACTTGAATGCCCAAAGGCTGCTGTTCAACCAAAAACTGATTTGTTATGATAGGCCAGGAGCTAGTGATCTGAAGCACATGAAACACAGTTTAAAAAGTACAATGCATACAATTATCACAGTTTGAGAGCATCATTTCATGACAGTTATGGACTAATAAAACTTCAGTATGACAGTTTGATAGCTTAGGTTATCCATGATGTATGAATGCAATTAATCTTTTGTAAGAGGACAGAAAACAGTTATACTAGTTTCAATAAAAACAAACAAATAAATAAATACATAGAACTGGCATATTTGGAGAGGACGCTGTGGTTGTTCTGCAGCAAATAACTAAACTTAAAGAAAAAAAAGGAAAAATGGAAGCTTTAAACTCTGACATTCAGAGAGGACCTGCTTTTACTGCTGTTAGAGCAGGACATAGGGTTGTGGAGGTCTTTTTAGAAATTTTCAAAAGAGGGTTTTGGTACACAGAATCATATCAGACACCACTGTTTCCTGCATTTTGGACCAAGCAACCACAAACAGATTAGTTATCTCAACAGGGCAGTTGCTCAGTATGATCTAACTGCTTCCCATGATAGGATCAAGAAGATGAATGCGCCTGGTCAACTGAGTCAAATGAGGCCAACACAGACAATTCTACAGCCAGAACATTCCTACACCAAAGGAAAAATGTAAACAATAGCCACATTTTAACTGATTTATGTACACCCTTGCATCATTTATCTTGATGTCTATATTTTCTCTTATCCTGCCTTATGTAAATGAAGGTAGACAAAACATAAGGCACTGAACTTTCACAAAGGTGCATCTCATTCATGACAGAGAGAAAGAATTTCTTTAGTCATTCAAAATGTAAAACTCAGTTTCATGGACACTGGCCCTCACCACAGCAATGTGAGGTCAAAGAAATAAGACAGTAACATGGTAAAAACAGATCACAAAGTTGTCCAAAAAGGAACACACAGGGCACAGAGTACAAAACTGAACACTAAAACACATCACAAATGCTAGTGTGCTAGTCAAAAAAGGAGGTCATGAAGACCAAAAGACACACAATCAGTCAGTGAGTGCAGAGCTGCTTTTAACAGTCTTTGCAAGTATGCTTTGAAAGTGCAGATAGAGCCTCAGTTCCACATATTGTCAGGCTGGGTGTTCCATTGATTTGCGGCTGTTACAGAAAAAACTGATTGCCCAAATGCATTGCAGCAAAATGCTATGCTACAATCTCATTTAGAGGATATTACATGGATCTAATACAATTTAATACATGGGAGTACAAAGAATCACAAAGTGGGGCAGGGTGCAAATTATTTAAGATTTTAGGCCATTTAAGAATTGAGACATAAGGTAAAGGATTAGATCATGCACACATATCTTGGTTGCATTCAAAGTGAGTTTCTATGACAGGAAGAGTCAGCCTCTTCTACACCCATGGATTCTTATCAAGTGGACAGTGTGCAAAACACAACCTAGCTAAAGGGGAAAGTTTTGAATGATATTACCTTGATCAGTCTTCAAGCTGCTTCTGTCATAGACTTAATATTCCCCTGCATGGTTGTAGAAATGCAGCTGTCAGAGTTCAAAGCAACCTGATCTTCTTTAAAAGAGTAAGCTACTCTTAGTGTGGTCTCTGATACTATGAAATCCCCATAAAGCTTGGCTTAATATCTTTCAAGAATGGACCTGACTGAACACAGACTGGACGTATAGCTTAGACAAAGTAGTGGGCACAGAAACAAATCCTTTTTATATGAACCCCCTCCCCAATGGAAGGTCAGATATGACACATTGAGCTTACCTAGAGCGATGAATTCTCCCTATTCTCCCTAAAAGTATTTGGGCTGCTCTCAGTTAGAGGCAAGACTTAGATGAAGGATGCTGTTGATTGTACTAACATTATGACCAATTTTAAAACACATACCTACATGCAGAAACAGGGTTGAGAATTTAGCATGTAAACAAGCATACATTCAAATTTTTTTGATGAATTCCAAAAAAGAAAAACTGAACATGTTGGCTGTTTAAAAACTGATATAACTTATGGACTGGTACTTTTCATTGGCAATAGTTGCAATCTATTTACATTTCACAAAGGCGAAGATATCTGAGGTAAACCCATTATCTGGAGCCAAAACACTGCAATTGAAAGACACGAAGCCATCTATTCAAGCTCTGAAAAAGTCCTCTCTGATGAATATGTAGGGTTGACAACTAATGGGTAGCCTTCAGTTGTAAAAGATGTTTTTATAACAGTCTCTGACCATTACATAGACACCAGATGGAAAACTAGAGTGCGGTTCTTGGAGAAAAAGCTAACGAACAACTACAAAGATGAGAGTCAGTCACTGCTACATGGATAACTTAAGTGGTCGCAATATAATAAGATAGATGCGTTATAGATTTTCCACATATAAAGCTGAAGTAGAGGCAATACATCTAAGACTGAGGTGTGTATTGTTAATGCTATCAAATCCATAATCATCCTGTGCAAAAAGGACTGATAGTAAAGCCATTAAGGAACTATATTTTTAGTCCAAAACAGTCACTTTACCAAGTCAACAACAGATGTGTGACCTCTGAACCCAGACAGAAGCAGCTCAGTGTTAAATGTGGAAAAAATGTAGGACTGTTCCAACATGCTAAAGAGAACCTATCAATCTTAAATACAATGTTAATAAATACTTACGGTAGCTTGACTCCCTTTGAATTTGATAGTGTTACAATACTACTCATCCAATATAACTACATTTTCCAAGCTAGTCGGTCAGGTAACAACTCTGTTACTTAAACTCTTTAAGTTCTGGAGCACCAGTTAGCTTAGGAATTCTACATGATAGATTTAGTTTATGTTAAGTTAAATGTCTTTAAAAAAATAGTGTTTCAAAAGCAACTAAAGAGTTTATTTTAAGTCCATTTAAAAAGGTAAGGGGGGGTACAAGAAATGTGACATTCCCAAAAGCACTAAGCCACTGAATTTCTGACTGCGGCCTGTGAATCAAAGGAAATGGATGAAAGGCATGCCAATTCCACATTTAGCGAAGGAGTCCACTGGGGCAGAGGCTTTGCTTTTATCAAAACCCACTGTTACCATCGACCAAAAATAGGGGAGGCACTGGGAGAGCCAGGCAGAAACAGCAGGCAGCGGTGCATCCCTGAGATAGAGTAATTACTGGCACACAAAGAGATTTGCTGTCATAACGGGCGGCTAATCAATTGGATATCACAAACACAAACACTGAGGAAAAACAGCAGCAATAATTACAGGCCTAATCAGCACAGACTGAGATCTTTATTGAAGGAATTCTCAAAAGAACTCACGTCTGAATGCTTTATCATGATGTAAAAAAAAAGAACAGCACAGGTTGACTCTTAAGTTTCTAGTCTGACAATTGACAGGTTGTAATGATGAAGTGATTGATTAAAATTTGTGTGACTCACACTGCACTAGCCCTTAAAATATCATTGTATGGGAATTCAACTCAGAGGCTGTAATGCTTAGTCTAACAGTATATTTTTGGAGCAACATCCAAGTGTATACGAAATCTTCCACTGTGAGGCTCCAGGCTGAAAAAAAACCTGCAGTGAGGGTAAACTGAGGGCAGCTGGCCACAGTCATCTACAGCTTAAAAATCAGTTTCTCTTCATCCAAACATCCACCTGCTGCGGTAGAGTGGGAGACTGGGAGGCAAAAACTCTATTAAGACAGCACAATGGCCAGAAATGAAACCATAAAATTGGATGTTAAAAACACAGCTGTGGACAATTACGCAGTCTACGCACAATTGTTTCCTGTGGATGAAAATTTGTTATTGCGCAGTCTTAGCAAAATTGCTTTGATAGGAGCTGTGGAGTCACTAAGAGACAATACACAAAGACTAGTAAGACATTTACACCTCATTGGCTTAAACATCAGTAGAACTTACTCAATAACACTCCAGTCAAGAGGACACTGAGCACTTTACGCACCCTCTCTCTGCAAACTGAACAATCATTAATACCGCGCACCTACATCATAACACGAGTTATTGCCGCAACAAAGCTGCCATATCTGCACAAATGGGCTTACCACTGAGGTTCTGAAATCCTGAGAGGTCAAAATTTACTGCCAGGGTTGAGTAATTAAACACTGGCTTCTGCGCCACTGTGGTCCCTTCATCATTATTTCCAAACACATGGTTGCTTCTGCTGTCTCATATTCGATGAAAAAATATTCTGTGAGATAATGAAAGCGAACAGAAGAAGTGTTTTTCTCACCTGCTCTTATCTTTTTCCTGTTTTTCCTACAGTGGTGACAAAGCAATGTTTCAGTCTTCCACAGGGGACTCTTTGAGCAGGTATGAATTCCCGAATCGTATAGCCTCTCCGTCACACAAAAAGCACAGAAGGATGATGTCTGTGTTTCTAACTATAGCTATCCAACTTACCAGATAGCCTGAGGTATAAGCTTTTTGTACTTGTATGACAATGAAGAGATTGTGTAGTTGCTTGTTAATTCAGAATTAACTTTCTAGGGAAAGACACTCGGCTCTTTGAATGACGATAAGATGTCAGTAGCCCTCTGAGACTTCTACGCACCTTACAGATAAGCAGGGTTCAGTGTTACATCAACAAGTGAGTTCTTTATGCTTTTTCCTTTTATCAATATATAGTAAGATGATGGATTCTACAAGAGTCTGCTCTATACAGCAGCAGTAGCACAGCTTAGCAGGAGTCCAGAACAGTAAGACAGGGCTCTACATATTATGCTTGTTGTAATCAGTGACACAGGTGTTGTCATTAGTATTGTATGAACTAAGAGAAATGTTTTTATTTATCTATTTATGTTTGTTCACTTAAATAATCTTAACTGGTCCAGTAAAGTTTGATATTTGTTGTTTTTACCCAATTGATTTTAACTGATTTAAGGTGAATCTGTATTCATAGTCTTCTTAGTGTTCATGATATTCCTAATTTTAGTTGATTTCATAAAATGCAGGGTTTTTTCCTGGTGTTTTCTTATTTACTCCCATGCCCAAAAAACCAAAACAAGATCTACTCTGTATATTTCTGAGTGCTCTTGAAGTGGAAAAAAAATCTGCAACAAAAGGGTAGAAATAGCATCTTGTCTGTGCACACACCAGTCAGCATGCCATTGTTATCTGTCTGTGTCAACGAAGAACCTCTGTGCATACAGCCAATCAAAACATTTTTATTTTAAACCGCTTTTGCATAAAGCAGTAATGGCAATTTCTCTATCTTCAGTATGACAGTGACACTGACTGACAGCCTCACAGCTGCCTGCTAAAAACAAAAGGAGCCATAGACTAAATGTGCAGTTTTGTAACTGCAAATTCTGTCTCTTTTGCCCCTATAAGCATGGGTACATTTGTGTTGCACCTTGGCTAAATGAACAAGGTTGCACAACAAACTCCAAAAGAGAAAAAGACATTTTTAGGCAAGATAGGTTGCCTAAAGAGTAGTCATTTGTTATACTTCTAAACTTACCTGCAAATGCAAGGCACATTTCAAATGATTACCTAGTGTACAGTCCATTTTCCTTACTAGTACTATTAGCAAACACTTACACCATGTATGTATGTTTGTATTTACTTGTGTTGAAGAAACAGAAGTGGTGTTAAGACTAAACCAATCTCTCAACAGACTGCATCATGGCTCCTTGTATACTCAGCATATCTGCTTATTTTGTGAGCCACATTAACCTCAATTCAATTTTTTTATTTGATCTGAATGAACGAGTGTTACAGGGTATAAAGATCATGCTTACAAAAGATGAAGCAAAGTTTTCAGTAATTTAGGACGTGCTTCAGTGGAAAAAATGTTTTCAGTAATTTAAGGCTTTTCAGCAAATAAAGGCCTTTTTTCAGTCACTTGGATGGACTAATAAACAGTTGAAGGCACTGTTATTTAAGCATTAAAGGAACATCTCATCTTATAATTTCAGTAATACTGTTAATTGCTCATAAACTTTATAGTAAACACAAGAAGAATTAAGAAAAAGCAGCTTCAAAGATCCATTGTCAAATCTAGTCTCCTTTGTAGAAGCTGTAGAGGGGCACAGAGAACACAGGCAACATGAGCTCCATGCACGTAGCCCAAAGAACCCTTGTTTGATGTAGCAGCTCTTAATGATGCACGCAATCTAATGAGCAACTTCGCCGAATACAGATATCACCACAGGGTACTTCATGACTTTGTAAAACATAGAAAAAGCTACTCTGTCATAACGGTGACTCTGCATGCATAATTGCACTGGAGGAAGAGGACATTGATTTGTGTGGTGGGAGGCAAAATTGCTGTGGTAATTTCCAGTAGAGGGAAGACAATGAGCCTTTTGTTATTCCTCCAATTAAATGTCACCCCAGACATGGTAAAGCTTCTACGCTTTAGGGCTTCAGTGCCAAGGATGAATGATTGCTCCAGGCTAAATGTAGAGTAAGTAGCTGCATGCAATGCTGCTGCTCCTCATTTTGGCTCAGATGCATCCCGAATGCATCTCAGCAAGAGGATGAATTGTGCTCAGTGTCTGAGACAGTGCAGCAAGAGATTTTAAGGTCAAAACTGTAGTCTATGTTGACGCAATTTCATGCAATTCTCTTCATGTGGTGCCCACTTAAACAGCTGTATGACCTAGTTATTATCATGACACGAGCGTAACTGTGACTCAAAGAGAGCTGTTTCACCTCTTTCTACATAAAAAACAAACTAAATCAAGCAACTCCTAGCAGCTGTTATGTGGATATTTGTTTATTTTTTAAACTTTGTCCCCTAATAGGACCATGACAGTCATTTTTTGTTTTTATAAAGCAACTACAATTGCCCTACAGCCTTAAGACATTCCAAACAAAAAAAAGGAGTATAAAAATAATTATCAACATGACAACTGACTTAGTAAGTCTATTAAAGCTTGTTCAGCAAGTGGTCAGCTGTACTATTATTTCAACACAGTGACTGTAAACTCTATATGAAGGGAAATTTAATCACTCATCCCACATTGAAAGCACACAGTTGCCCTAATCCATTCTGAGACTTCAGCAAAGATAAAAATCAAGAAGCACAAGCTCTAGCAGATAATGTATCGGTGTTAAATGTGCAGTGATAGCATCTTAGTAGAAAACAAGGCTCTGGGCAAAGGGAATACATAAAAGGCAACAATGAGCTCATCTTGGATGAAAACTCCACACTCGATAGATTTGCAGTCGTGAGCAAGAGCAAGGGCTTCCTCTCACACTCTTGTCTGGGTAGCAAATCTCCAAATCCCAGCCAGAGGGCGAAACAGACCCAGCGCCTTATTACAGGGAGCCTGAGAGATGGTACTGCAGTTCGTTCACAGCCAAATACAGCTTTTGTCTGGCGGGCCCCATCAAATATGGCCCAGCTTTTGCTAGGAGTGTCATAATGACATTACACAGTGACTGCAGGTGGGAAGACTGTATGTCTCTGTGTGTGTGCATCAATGTGTGTGTTAGATGAAAAGAGAGGGTGATAGAGAAGAAGAAAGAAACAGATGACTCTCCGAGCCTGATGTCTGATTGAACTGCAGCCCAGAAATGCAGAAGGAGAATTGTCCCTCTGATTTCCCGATGCAAGTGAAAGAAGCTTATGCAGACAGCAAGACTGATGTCACAAGCTATAAAGCAGGCACCTTTACAGAAGAAATGCTTTGTGCCGGTTTCAGAGTCTCCTCTATTAAGTTTAGGAGAATCACCTTTGTTTAAAGAATAAGAGCGCTAGTTAGGCCTAGCATGACAACTATTTTCACTAGATGATATATTATCCTAGAAATAATCATAATACAGGATATTGTCACTTTATTTCCATTTGATGCACCTGATCTTATGATAATAGCAAAATAATTCAACAACACCATTTCCAAGAGCAATAAACTTGTAATTCTTAGAAATAAGAATTTTTTTTCTTTAGACACTGGAATGGGAAAATAATATCAACCTATCCATTATGGTTATGTTTGGGATGAGCTTATGGGTTAGTTGTAATGCCGCATTTTTGTTGCCTCTGTTTTAAAACAAAGTAGACATACTCACTCGTTATGTGAATGGGCTCTCCCTTAGGCTTTCATCTACCTGTTACCCCTTGCTCAAATGATGGATTATTATAACCTACCATACTTACGCAGATGACACACAACTCTACATAAAAGTATTATCATAGATTTGCTAAGTAGATTGAACAAATCCACAAATGGATGTGCCAGAACTATCTACAACTGAGCACAAAAAAGATATCTTTTATAGTCCAAAAGAAGACAGATTGAAAGTCACTCATTTTGAATCTATGACAGTGAATTTAAAATCATGGCAGAACTCTTTGCGCAGTAGTAGGCACTGACTGAAATTTTAAAAGCCATATTGAGACAATTACATACAAGCCTTCTCCTATCTTAAAAATATTTTTAAAAAATCAAAGGGCTTGTCCATGCGATATAGAGAAAATCATGTTCATGCATCAAACATCAGCAGGCTAGATTTTAATAATAGTGTCTTCAGAGGTCTTAGTAAAAAAATAATAAATCAGACAGCTGCAGCTCATTCAAAATGCTGCTACCAGAGTCCTCAGAAACACTAAGAAAGTGAAGCAAATTACACCTGAGCTTAAATCACTGCAGTTGCTTTCTGTGTGTCAAAAGATACATTTTAAAATGCTTTAACTTGCTTATGAAGCAATAAACGTCTCGGCCTAAAAGCATCTCTGATTTACCTCCACATTGCAGAGCATCCAGACCCCTCAGGACATCTGGGACAGGTTTAGTCAGTGTTTACAGAATCAAAACCAAGCAAAGTCAAACAGCTTTTAGTTTCTGTGCTCCCCACCTGTGGAACAAGCTCCCTGAATATGTTCATTCAGCTTAGTACTGTGAGAAAACATTTTGGCACAGTGCCTAAGTCTTGTGGTAGGGAAAAACCCTGCTGTTTATTTTGCCATCATGTCGGCTAAGATGTTGGTGACAGTCTTGGGTAAATAGACGTGCAAAAGCAAAACAGGCAATTTCAATAGCCAAATCACTGTGAAAGGCCTGATACATCCCAATCGTTATTGCTTAGATTTGTAGAAATGACGTGGTAAAGAAGCTAAAACCCAGTTACAGTATAACTGCACCCTTGCAATGTGCAGTTACAGTGATGGAGATAAGGCTCATTTACTCTTATTGTATATTAAATGAACTTATTAACACTTTAGCTGTAACAGGGCAGCCTAAGTTGTTTCAGCTTGAATACATTTTTAATTGGGCCGAACAAGCCATCCCTTAACATTTCCTCTAAGGAACCTACTCAGTGGATGAACATCTGTCAAATGAACACCTGCTGGCCCAAACTATGGTCAAACCATGAGGCACACTTGTGCACTATTGCCAAAGGTGGCTATTTATGTTACATTATTAAAATCAAATCTTTGATGAACAAGATTTGGTTAAACCCACATAAATATAAAGATGCACATATTTACATGTGCTCTAATTAGGAAATGCTGTTTAGCCCGCCTGTCGAAATTCAATTTAATTTGGGCTCAAAGTTATGATTCCATATTGCTATCAAGCAGTCAAAAACACACAGATTTCTACTGTTTTCCATTCTCTCTCAGTCACATAAGATAAAAAAGTATGACATGTTCACAACTGAGAGAATTTCTTTTAATCAATGACTTGATCCATAATGAATATTTGACCTCTAATCTGCTGCCCGTCTACTAAGCAGTTACTTGACTAATCATGCAATCGCTCAAGATCAAAGTTAAAAAAGTATTTAGGAGCATCCCGTAGAACAGCCCAAAACAAAACACATCATTAATTCACAGCATAAAAACCAGAATCCAAAATATTTCAAAATGCAATGGTCATAATTACCGTTTTGAGTGCTTAGCAGAGTGAAACCTGTAGTTAGTGGGAATTCATGTCAAATGTTGTGTCAGATGACAAGCGTAACTATAATAAGAAATAGTACTACTAAGAGGACCAGTGTGTAGGACTGAGTGGCATCTAGAGTTTAGGCAGATTGCAACCAACAGAATACCCTTCACCTCTCTGGTTACCCCTCTCTTTCCAAGCGTGCAGGAGAACTTACAAAGGCCTTCAGGTAACACAAAAAAGGAAAAGATCTCTTTAGATCCAGTGTTTGTTTGTATGCTCCAAACTATTGAAGAAACATGGCAGTAAAACATGACGGGCTCCGAGAAAAACAACTTGCTCCCTCTGTTGATATTAGGGTTTCTTCACAAGGTAAAGAAGACACAATGGTTTTTAGTTTCAGGTGTTAATACATTAATGAAAAGTTACTAATTAATATTTTATTCCGTTTCTACTAATGATTCCCTCTAAATTCTACACACTTCTTTAAAAACCTCACTGACACACTGACTGGCTGCAGGGGGTTCTCGTGCAATCAAAGTCAGAAAGAAACACACTAAAACCTAAAGATAACTTTTCTTGTTACAATACACAGAGGTTTTGTGCAGTGTCATTTATCACTGATACAGAGGTCCAGGTTTATGTGACTTTTGAAGCAACTGGGATGACAGGTGATGGAGCAATCAAGGGCCTCTACAAGTTCATCATGCTTTGAAATGAAACTCTGAGTAGCTCAGAGGACCATTGGAGACAGATCACAGTTTGAGTACAAGGCTCACTTGCTAAGTTCCAAAGACATGCTCATGGGAAGAGAACAGAGACATAAAAGAAACTAAAGAATCCGGAAAATAAGAAACTGAGAGTGACAGAGTGAGGAGTACCTCTGTCAGTTTGCCACTTGGATTAAAAAGTATGTTTCAAGGTCAAGATAAGCAGTCATGGCAAATGGAATTCTAATGACTGTGGTAATTGCCAAATTGCTGGAGCTACATTGCAAGGGAAATGTGGAAGTCTGAGGTCACTTATCTCTCCTGAGTGAAATCATCGAGTGCCTAATGATCTCCTTCATATATTCCAATAAAGCTTTAGGAGCATTTTTAATGGAGAGGTGCCATCATCAGAGCTGGATTCATTCTTTAAGTGTTGGAAATATCCTTCTTGATCTCACCAATTAGGGTGCATCTGCTTGAAAGGAAAACATGCTTTGACGGTCACAGGTTGAGATGAAAAACTCTAGAGAAGAAGATAAAACCGTCACAGGCCTACATTTACCTCACAGTCTTTGATTTTAGTGTCAAATGCAAAGGACCGGGGAGGAGAAATGCAGGAAGGCGATACTTGTCAAGAAAAGAACAGCAATAAAAGGGTAAAGGAAAATCTGAGGCTCTGAGTAATATACCTATTAAGGACCTGTAACAAAAATAGTGAAAAATAGTTGAGGATTTGTTATGCTTAAGCTGGTGGCATAATTAGAGAATTTCAGACAAGGGTCATGATCAGTCCACGTCATTACCTATGCCAATGGCAAACTTCCATTGCATCTAGATATTACTTCAGATGAAATGCACTGTAGAAGAGTATTCTCAAAAAAAACATCCATCATACAACATTCCTATTCCATACCGGAGTCCTGGGGCTAAATTAACAGCTTTTGGTTTTTACAGAAGCAAAGCCACAGACCTCATTCTGTCTGTGCAAACCACCACCCAAAATTTATAATAGTGAATGATGAATCCATGCACAGAGACACCAAATATAGCACAAACAAAAGACTTTCGATATCTGGCTGTACATGTCCATTTTGAAGTATTTACACAAAATAAAAAGACACTGCATCTTCACAGTGTTTCCTCCTAAACAAGATGAAAACAAGATGTAAAAAATGTGAGTGAAATGTTGGCATCACCATTATAAACATATGGAGGCTGACTCAGAGAAAATTATTGAATTTGACTGCCAAACTGCTGCTGTGATTCAAGACTCCGAGAATGGCTGCCTCACATCTCCCCAACCAAGCAAATCAGCTTGACAAAACTGTGAACAATGAAACAGTAAGCTTCTGAGGATGACAGCTAGTTTTAGGATATCAGTGGAAGGCAGCAAGTTTACAGGATATCAGCGGAAGGCAGCAGGTTTCCAGAATCAGTGGAAAGCGGAAAGTTTCAGTGGTATCAGTGAGAGGCAAAGACTAAGCCTCAAAATGAAATGGGTTAGTCCATCCTGCGCTTGCAAAATGCAGAAGGACCTCGGCAGACAAGAGGGAGTATAGCACTCGGGACAGTGATTTGCATTTGGAAGGGAAAGCTCTTCTACTCCTGTGGCGCTACTTGTCTCAAGGACACATTAAATGTAAGAGTTGGCTTGGGGGAACAAAAATCATTTATTTATTAATTTCGGCAAATCTGTTCTGAAGACTTGGCTAGATCAGGAGGAAGCATCATAAAAGGCAAAGTGAGTAGGCAGAGTTGTGTCTCTGCAGACTGAAATGCTGCAAGACGAGACTACAAGTGGAATGAGGAAACATGTTGACCTCATCTTGTTGCATCTGGAAAAATTAAAGCAATAATTATGCATAACCCAGCTTGAAATGTTAAAGTTAAACCATGAAAAGGAGTCCATAATACATGAAGGAATGCTTATATTGAAAGATGAATTTGATGTTTATTACAGCCAATACATATTTTAAGAGAAGGAGATCATGCAGGACAATTCACTGTGCACCATGTTGGGAAAGGTAAGTTATACATTTTTTTTTTCAGGGTGATGACTTGTTGAGAAGGATCAAAAAGTAAAAGGTTGAAGGTGTTAGTTAATTTACACAAAGTGCTTTTGGACAGCTTCTGAAACTCCCAGCATCCCTCTGAAGCTGACAGACAAATCTAAAAATCTTCTTGGTTGAATAAACACACCAAAAAACTTTTAAGGACTTTTAAGGGAGTTCAGGTGTGGCCATTGTTACAAGACAATAATAAGACTTTTTCTTTTTTTTTTTGCACACCAACTTTCACACACCTTGTCACACCTTCACACTGTTGTTTACAAACACCATTTATCAGCCAAATGGGGTTAACACGCAATCTGTTAAGAGGTGAAAAATCTTTCATATGATTTAGGATTGGCTTTTTCAAATCTGAGATGTCTTTAGGCCGAAACAAACTTCTATTTAATGGCCGGCAAGTGCACTGATGCCTGCTGTGGGTTGCCTGGAGCCACAGTGAGTCATGTTATTCACAAAGCACTTCTTAGACTTTTTATAGCAGCAGGTTAGCTGCATGCCAACACTGTCCACAGTTTCCACAAGGGAAACCTGTTCTTAGCGAGCGCTCACATTACATTGTGCCTTCTGTCACAGTGACTGGTGGCATGGAGATGGTAGTGGAAGGCAGGTTTTTAAAAAAATGACTCTGACCTAAAATATTTTGGCTGATATATAATCAACAGCCATGTATTATGGCTAAGGCAATAAAGTTTACACCAAACTATGTCCAAAAACTTTTTACTCTGCAAGTTCTGGCTGAACTTGCAGAAAACACCTTAAGCAAACCCTTCCAAAGTCTTTCCTTGCCAGGGTCAAAATCTCTTGCATAGGATATTAAACATCTATAATGGAATTTTAGGGGCATTTAACTCTCTTGATTAATTTGTTGCAGATGATTAATTTTTTCCTGTTCAGCAGAAATTTCACCTTTGCCATGCAGAGATTCAGGATTGTCATCAGTTTTAGAGGTTAGCAAAAAGGGAGTGCACAAAAGTGAGAATGAATAAAGTTTACAACTGTATACGTGGAATGAAGAGTTTTGCCAAACCTAATACACCGGCAATTAAATGTTAATAAGAATAATAAGTGTATGCAACAAGTTAAAATATAAAACATTTGTCATTAAAAGTGGTCCACTGTGGTCAAAACATTTCAGCCATCCCTGTTCCAAACTGGATGAAACTTAGACTTTATTTCATCTTGCTTCAGAGCTGGTGTAACTTGCTCAGACTACCTGCCAGCTGCTCTACTTGATAACCAGGATGATATGACAGCCGCCTGACAGGCTCGTCTTTCTCTGCCAGTCACAGATTGACAACCTATTCCAGCTGTCATTCTGTCCTGCTTGACACCGCTCCATTCGTCCATCTGTCATTTCTCATCCTCTGCCCCAAGCCCTTTTCTATCCTCTCCTCCCCTCAACTGCTCCTCCATTCGTCTGCACCCTACAACAATAGACAGCAAACCTGGGTAGTTGTATCCTTGCCTTGCAGCCAGCTCTTCTGGCAACCTGAAACAAAGCCGTGGCCTTAGACCATAATGCTCAGTAATGTCACACCAGGTGGGCTTGCCAGTGGCGAGGCTGTGACAATAAAGTCATTCCATCTCAATGGGCCGTTGAGAATGAAAACAAACACAGCAGCTGAACAATGGACACATCTGCACCAGAACAACAAGAGGCCTGTGCTACCAAACTGTAGAGAGGCCCCTTGGCAGAGTTACAAAGGACAGAGTAACATTATACTTACAAATAATTATATATATATATATATATATTTATATAAAAACATAAACATAAAATACACACCAAATCAACAAAACATTCAGGATTTGTTCAGAATACTCAAGACAGATGACAATCACAAAAAACACTATAATAATTTTTCTTTACGATCTTTGGCAGTAGGCCTGTCTGTCTCTTACAAAAGAGGACCAAGTTTATCATAAACTGTACACTTCCCTCTTGTTGTAAATTACATTACATAAATTATTAAAATTACATTTTTGAAAACTTTAAATTCTAATACAAATTTTTGAATTCACTACTTCCAGCCAAATATGAATATTTACTGGCTGTCTCAATCTAAAGAGGTAGTTACACAAATGACTTTCTCTTTTGTACAGCTGGTTGGACAAATATGAAACCATAAATACCTTCACCTGATTTGTGAGAAATTGTGAAGGACATTTTTGCATATTTTCAGGCATTTTTTAGACCTAACAATAGTTAAGTAATTAAAATATTAATATATTACAGGCCCAAACACATGCACTAAAAAAATAACCAACAAGTCTCATACAGCTTCCACACAAGACAAAAACTCAGCAACATCCACTAACAACTGTCTCTTTTCTGTAATGGAAATGAGTATAATCAGCATTCATTTCCCAGTCGGATGATTTAGCAATAGTCATAGGCAACACTGTCACTGCCCTCCATGCTGCTTTCTAGTGTTCCCTAGTTTTAAGTGTGTTTGTAAAGTCAAATGTGACATTTCACTGGAAAGGAGTCAAAAATACTTCAACCCATCAGACAGCAAGTACAAATGAAAAAGAGAGGGTAACAGCTTTACCTGAGTATATCAATATTCTATGAGAATAGTGTGGATGATTCACCGTGATTCACCGTGATGTCTAAAGAGATGAGTTGTGGTGGGAAAGGATGCAGAGGCCACTTAACTGTTTCTAGGAAATGCAACAACATCACATCTGAGATTAGCTTTATTATAAGTTCACTTCATTTTGCACAGTGCAAAAATACAAAACACTTATTTCAATAAGTTAAAAACAAAACAACTGATTCATACTCATGAAAATAAAAACATGCAAGAGGCTTACAGAAATCCTATCTTGAAATAAGGAGAAATTATGAAAGACTTGTAATGAAGACATAGCAAAATCTTAATGAAAACAGAACTCAAGGCATTTATGAGGTGCCAAACTGATAGCTTGCCAATCATCAAACCAGGAATTCGGCCAATGGGCATAGTCAACACAGGCATAATTGAGCAGGCTGATCTCACTGTTAAACATGCAGTGGTAACTTCACATAACAGTAACCAGCTCACTGAGTGGAGAACCCAAATAACTGAATTATTACACTAAGCACCACAGTGTGACTACATTAACCTGACCTTTAATAATCTCTACTTTGGGATTAATTTGATTAAGTCAGTTGTAAGCTATTTATCTGCTCGTGCTAAACCATGAATTCCTAGGGAAATTCTTACAAGATGTCAAAGGAAATGTACTGAAAGGAGGAAAACAACTCAAGAAAAAGCTAAATTGAGGTACTGTAACTATTCAGTAACACTTCAGAGATGCTTTAAGCAGCTGATCATATTAAATGAGCTCTGCTGTAAGTATATGTGTATCAGCTACAGAAAACTTCCAATTTAACCTGAGGCCAGAAAGAGAAAATCATAAATCAACCTTTTTCACACTGCATAAAAACAAAAAGCAAAGACATTGCACGCACAAACAAACTGATGAAGCTGTGTTTGAAACAATGCAATCTCTTTGGCTTCAAAACCAAAACCTCCCTCACATTGGATGCCTGGCAGGCATTAATTTCTTCTCTCCCTCTCTTCCTCCTACCATCCTACCACTGCTTCTCTCACTTCTCCTTTCTTCTCCTCTCTGTATGCAGGTGCGCTCGCCCACAGAGCTGCATGCTGACTTCTGTCAGTAAGAGGACAGGGATGTATGATAAGCACACATCCTCTCTCTCAGTTCCCTCTGCCCCACTTTCACCCCATGCCATCCAGAAAGCATTGAGGACCACTTCAAAGCCAAAGAGAGAGGAAAAACAACAGGGCTAAGTCAATATTCAAGAATTGTCTGACCAACAATAGTCTACAGTAACCGAAGGCAGAACCACATGACCGGCAAACAAGAAGATATTGTCTGTTTCTTGTGCAAGTATAACTTTCCCTCAGGATAAGCCTTACTTCGATGTTGAGTCTGAACTTGCAACATTGGCACCTTTTAGTCTTTACTTGCTTAGTCTATTACAGTAGTTCTCATCCTTTAGGAAAACATGCAGGTTTGTCTTTGCAACCCCTTTCCAAATCTAAGACTAAAACCACTGTAAGCCTAAAATTACTTGTCCAACGTAACACAGTTAACTGTGATGAGAAAGAAGGAATGTCTTGGGGGTTATACTGAGGAAACTCTAAGCACCAAGACTGACCAGTCACACTCTTCTACTCCTGATGCCAAGTGTGCTCAAGGAAAGACACAAGAGAGCGCAGATGCACAGGCATTCAAAAGAGAACGCCGTCAATTACAGCCTTGCATTTATTAAGCAGACACGTCGCTCCTTCTGTTTTTTCCCAGGACGGATGGGTTCTGCAGGCTGGGTGGTCATGGAAGAACAATCATATCAAAATGCACATGACAACACAAACAGCTTGACAAAAGCTGCATCAACCACGCATCTTCACTCTGCGTGACACACACTGATAAGCCACTGTGTATGTGTATGTGTGTGCATGTGTTTGCCAGTGTCCAGTGTTTGCTGTGGAATTTTTGTAGATGAAAAGACGGAGAGATAGATTCAGTTCTGTTCCCAGGTTTGTGTCTGGGCCAGCTGCAACATTGGTTTCAACAGATAAAATAGTACAGTGTTAAACAGTGTGCTATTAAGACATATATATCAAGACATACAAGGTTCTCACAATACAAGAGGAACAGTGCAACAGTATCTGTGGGCACTTTTCCTAAATTATACTTGTTGAGGCATACTTTTAAAATTCAACGTTATAACAACTACATCTACATAAATTACTTACATAATCTTTGTATTAGAGTCAGTCTTATTCTACTTCAAAATAACACCTTTCATCATTCCAGCCTTTGAGAAGCATTTTCAAAGCCAAACATTTACACTTGCTGAATGAATAAAAATACTGTTTCAGTGATGTGGTTCATTCCTATTCAAGCAGAACAGTTCTACACTTTCCAAATCAGCATGTATCATATGTGAGGAGACCACAAGCAAGACAAGTGTTTTAACGATCTGTGCAAACTGTCTCACAAACAAACCCAGAGGCTGTCACCACAAGCAGATGCAAAGAACTTCCAAAGAAACCAGCATTATCTGATAACTTCCTTATCTGAAATGTTGCAATACATTCAGAGTACTACTTTATTTCAGTGCTGTGTAATGCCACTTTACATGCTCTCATGAAAATGCTCTTCTCTATTAAAGGTCATCTGTTAGCTTTCAAACAGCAAAGATACAGTCATTTGAAAAAAATAAATACTACCGCAAATACTACTGCACAGAGAATCAATAGCAGAATTTTGTTTGCTTGATGATTGTGAAGTTCCTTTTATGTTTTTCTAGTATAAAAGTTTTTTCTATGGAAATAGAGCAAGTTTTACTAACAGTATTGCAGGAAACATGGCCAACAACATCCTTATGTGAAGAGCTAAGCACCTGTTGGTGTAATCGGTTGCTGGTGCTACCTTCAATTAGGAGAGAATAGTTGGAATACTGTGCTCAAGCCATAAGGGATAATGGTCTAAATATCTCATTAGTGAACAACTGTTGAAGCTAGCAAGGAGACAGCAGTTTAGACAGGTGGGGAAGAGGACCAGCTCAAGGTCATCTGCAACGAATGACGGTTATTGCCACACTGTGCTGTGGCTTATGCTACTTCCCTCATGTCATTTTAATATTTCATATACATTTCCTCAGTACAAAACAAACAGCCACGATTTTAAAGGCACAGAAACACAAGAGAAAATTTAAATTAAGCCATCTATATAATATATTTAACCTAAAGAAAAATATGGCTGGCCAAAAGGTGGCCAATAGCATTGATTTGTAATGCTATTACAAGGTAAATTAAACAAACACTTCAGCTGGCTCCACACACCCCTGAAGCTCTGAATGTGCAGATGAGCACACAAACACAATACTGCTCCGAATGGGCAACAATGGTAATTAATCACACTAACAAATTGGGCTACCTCTCAGTGCAATTATTATCCTCCATTAAGGCATCTGTGACTCTTGCGGCCTTTGGGCTGCTGACAAGCACCTCTTTTTAGGTGGCAATTTTGCACAGACTAAATTGGATGACAGGTAAATTGTAGGCCAAAAATGAGGGCATCAGCTACCTCAGGTCGGTCTGAATGAATCGACCAGTGCCTTTTGGTATATTGACAATTGTTATTGTCCTGAACAGCATCCAGGAATAGCCTGCAAAAAGCTGAAGATGCAAATTTTTGCACATCATCTGCAGCCAAGAGAATAACTTCAGAATACAGGGCAGAAAGACAGGAGGTGGTAATTCAACTAAGCAGTCAAGTGGCACAGAAATGGTCTTGTTGTAGCAAGCTCAAGCACTATTAGAAAAATACCTAACGTAGCCCAGTCTTCAACAAACCAAAAGATAAACTGCTAGTTCTGGTATATTATTTGCTTGTTTGTGTGCCTTTTACTGTGCTACCTAGTGGTGTCCCTGTGCCTGATGCTGCTTCCAATCTCAGCACATCTTCACTTGCCACAAGTGCCCTGAAACAATTCTGTCGCACTCCATCTTACACACACATGCAGCACACCTTGGATTCACAGTCCCCCCTTGCTATGCCTGACACTAGTCTGCTGGGAGCCCTCGCCTGAGAAATAGCACTTTATCGTCAGAGGCTTAACATTAAAGCCCTTTTTACAAAGATATCACGCAATAC
>JAQNCA010000008.1:6176472-6191350 GCA_029783725.1 Acanthurus tractus
TAGCTTTCTTGTGTCCCCTTAGTGTTGTGATGTGAGGATGCTTAGCCTGCAGCAGGAGCAGGGAAAAGCAGCAGCTTACGTGTGCGGTGAAATGGCTAATAAGTTGCTTTGTTAAGTCCAATATCTTTAAGAATAATATAAGCCTAGGAACCAAACCTATAATGACTGAGGATGGGCACTCACTGAAACTTTTTCTACTGCAGGTAACTGGACACCGTCTCAATGCTGAATATTTCATAAGCTGTTGGACAGTCAGTTGGGGGTTTAGGCAGGGATCACAGCTCCAGCCAAGAGTCTGGTAGGAAGATCAATCACGACTTATACTCCATTTTCCCACACTACTGCACTAGCTAACGCGCTGCTGTGCCAGCAGCCGCTCCTGGGATGGCCTAATCTACTTTGAGCTGGACGTCATGTTTTTTGTGTGTGAGAAAGGCAAAAGGAGAGAAAAGGGTAGAGAGAGGAAAAGAGAGCACACACACACACACACATACACACAACAGCTGCCACCCCCATTAATGTTGCTGGCTTTTCAAAAAAGCTGAGGTGGTAACATCACTTGTGGGGAGATTTCCTTTTCACAGCACTTAACAACTTTCAGCAGCAAAGACTGTATTATATAAAGGGGTCAAAAACATTTTCTGAGCTGTTAGCTGATTTCAAAGTGCTGTTTGAGTTCGTGAAGGACTGTACAAGGCATCTTTAAACCTTCTAAAAATTTAAGATGCCAAATCAGACGTCGAACTTACAATCAAAAGCAGGTGAATGTCAATGGATGTTTTTTTCGTGTAATGTAAGAAGCAATGTCACTGCCTCCCAAAAGGTCTGGGACTGTATCCCTTTTCTATCTGTAGTGGTGTTAAAGCTGCCAGTATTGCGGGTTTCCCACCCAGATAATTAGGATACTGACAGTGCGGATGAAAGTGGTTGTTAAAATTTTTAGATTTGTGTTTCCTGAGAAAAATTTGAATGTGCTACACCCACAGTACAAGAGGAAGGGAAGGGTGAAAGAGCACTTGCAGGAAAGCAGGATCAGCTGAGAGAAGGAGCAGAAATAAGGCAATATGTTTGGATAGTTTTAGAGCATGTTAGGCAGTTTTCCAATGGGCTCTTGGGCTGAAAATCTTCTCTTAACCCGGTAATGCTGCTGTAGTGAGTGTGCGAGCAGATGGCACACAAAAACACTACAGCAGCAGATGGCACAAATACTACAATCCCAACTGTCTCTTACCTTAACCTTTGCATAACCTTAACGACTTATCTATATAAATTTAAGAATTGTATCTATTTCTAAACATGCAAATAAGATTCCTCTTTTGGCAGGGATATGCATGACCAAATTTGCATTTTACCCTCTGAAGCAATCCAGCCAGTTTTAACCAACATTAACCAGCACCAATGACCATGACTGCAGCTACCAAATGATTCACAGTTTCCTTAGTGACTATTAGTCTCATTTGTATAAAGAAAACAATGAAAATGTAAGTTAACAAACCCCAACATAATGCTTTTTAGTAAAAAGATGTACATGTCAGCACCAATACAAGCTTAATAAAGCAATGTGGATATCAGCCCTGATATGACCAATCTGCAATTAATACAGTCTCTCTCATAATAAGAAGTAATTAAAATTTACATCAATTTGTTATGATGATTTAATAACCCAGTAGTTGGTGCCACAGAAAATCCCTGGTCTCATCTTACTTAACATAAAAGGGATTCCAATTAGTTTTATATGGTGACAAGTACCAAACTAAATGTGTGAAAAAGCCGCTCAGGTATAAATATGTCCTTGTTACAGGTAGATGCCTTAAAATGAGGTTACTTAGTTTATTTCCTCTTGGCATTTCAAAACCATTAATTAACTAATTACCTAATCATTTTGGCACTATATGATCAAAACATACCATTGAAATAGACATGCCTCATATCATATGGGATGTATGACACACTGAACATCCATCTAGACATTGGACAAAGCTCCAGTCGAAGCAGCAGCAGTTTTGAGCCAACTGGTCGAAGAGCAAGTAAGACTGTATGCGTGTGTGTGTATGTATGCGTGTGTGCATGTTTTTGTCTGTTCTGCTCTACCAGAGTATCCAGCTCATTATTTGCCTGTCAGAGATACTTCTTCTTCTCTCTCGCTTTTCTGTCAGAGCAGACTCTATTTCCTGACATAAGGTGGGGGAAAAAACTCATAAGAAAAGCCTTACTATCTTATACATACATGTATGTACCTCACAATACCACTTTCAGTCTAGTTAAATTTTACTTCTGACTGACTCAATAAACTGGACTCAAAAATGCTTTATAAAAGTCAACTCAAGGAGCAGAAGCACATTCTTCCCCTCTAGAGAGCAACAGAAGCAGCTTGGCTAAAAATGATTCTTAGAAAAGGGACATACTTATTTGCCCCAGCGGAGTTTAGGAGTTATACATTCACATGTTATAGTAGGCAGTCATAACAATATTAATGGCACAAATCATCCACTCAATCATTGCCAACTATGATGATTGCACATTAATTTGGAGTCGGTAAAAGGAAGCAAATGGATTTTTTTAGGTGGGGACACAACTTTAGAAATTAATTACTTTCATGAACAGGGACCAGAAAAAAAGCCATCACTTGAATGGCAACAAGCGCCACTCCCCGTGTCTAAAGATGATCAACAAATATTAGGAAGGTAAAATGAGCACAGCAGGATAACAGGAAAGTCAAATCAGAATACAAAATCAGTACAGCATGGGGATGAGGTGCTTGCATATTGCAGAATAATACAGGTTGACATTTTGGGCTTGTAAATCCAATCTTGATTCTTCAAATTGCCAGCTCATTTAACGTAATGGTTAGCTGCAGATAATTTGAAGCTCTTGGCAGAGGGAAAAAAATCAATAACAGCATCCAAGAATTCAGGCGACAACAGCACTAATCATGTGTGTCTGGGAGGGACTGCCACTTGGAATCACCATCCTGCAGTTGCAAAATGTATGTTTTCCTTTCTATTTGTTGAGGGGAAAAACGTGAGAAAATTGCATAACCCGACAATGTTTTTTTACAGTGTTAAAAATTCAATTCTTATTCCTAAGGGTCAACAAAAAATACTAGGGTAGCTTTTTGAAAAATGTTCGATTTACTATTCTTATCCAAAAGCAGTATTCACTGAGGTCAGGCTTATGCGTTAATCCATACAATAGCTCACATGGTATGGCTGCTATACAAGAATTCCCAAGAGTGTTAATGATTGCATAAATGTAGGGCAACGTTTCCCAGCAAGCAGATCAGGCTTAAACAAGGGGTCAAAAGATGGCTGGAGAGGGAGAGAGAGGTGGGTGGTGTTCAAGATTTATTAACAATCTACTACAAATAGATATCTGGTGTTAATCTCTGTTTTGATGAATATAAAATGATTTCCTTGGCAGTCTTTAATACTTCTAAACATTAGGGTGACCGTCCGAGCAATGTAACAAGCTTTATTCTTTGCCTGAACTAATCATTTTGCAACAGACGGTTTCATCCAAGCATTGCTTTGTTTTTGGGGTCTAAGAGAAAATTTTTGAGAACAACAGATGTGTACTAATCATGGCTGCAAGGGCTTTAAAACTTCTGAATATTAAAGGGATTCTTTGCTTCTTTTCTTTGACATGTTGCCAAAGAACTGTTGCAGTTTTATTTTAACTTTTCAGCTGTGGAAAATGAGGCTTTAGAGTATCACACAGATGCAACACAGTCCCCACTTTCACTGTGAAGTGCAGCAAAATGCCATACTTAACCTATCAACTGTGTGACCACACATGATGTTAATCGGATATTTGAAGGCTGTAAGGTAAGAATGCAGCTTCTAATCAGGTTGTGACACTTGGTGCTACTCATTATTAATAGTGCTAGGGCGGTGGAAATTCCAGTCTTAAAGCAGGATAATGCTCTCTTGAACTGTGCTGAACCTTTAATTGCCCTCAGCATTGGCCCTTGACAATAAAATGCAATTAAGCTATCAAAATAATTGAAGAGGGGAGTGTCAGCCTGAACAAGATGGAGCATCTGTCCTTGAACATTAATACATAAATGCATAAGTCGTGCTGTCTCATTGAATGCCACAGAGTGTATGAGAGCAGCGAGGGAATGACAGTGCATTGCAACCAGGCGGACACTTGTGGGCCCCATGTGACACCGTTACGGAGCTGAATAATCCTGCATTGTAATGACAGACACAGCAGACCGGATCCGATGGCTTCCGGGTGGGAGCAGCCTGCTCTTCTGATGAGCACCTGTAAAACTGCCAGTCCAGGATGCATTTTTGTAAAACAAAAGCAAATGACATTTAACTCTCTCTCGAAAAAAAAATCTGTTACAGCAGCGGAAACACCCCCTAAAAATCAATCATATCGACCACCGCTGAAGCAGTAAATCCCCATATAAGCAACGCCAACCATTTCAACTTCATCCGCTGACAATAAACTGACTTTTCCATGAATCAAAACACGCACCGAGTACAGAGAAATGTTGCACGACTTCCTCCCGGGTATCCACACGGTCTACAACCTAAACAAAGTTGTACCTGCAGGTGCAGCCTCCCCATCCGTCCTGCAGCAGATATCTTGAGTTACTCTGGGGTGAGAGCCAAATCTACATCAGAGTGGTCAAGCTAGACTTGCGTTAGATAGCCAACTACGTGTCACACGGACCATCACATTCAAATGTCAAGGTCCCTCACATCATCACACCACTGACCCTCATATTCAAAGCGTTTGGACCAGTGACAGAGAATAATCCTGTTGTCGCTCGTTATCCAAAAACAACTAACATAATATCTAGAGCGCGAGGAGCTAGGAAGTGACCGTTTAACCACAGTTAACTAGTTAAAGATGTGTTTGAAACAGTCGCTGTTATGGTGCTTACTTCTGAGGAGTAATGTCAAAGGAATGCAAGCAAATTATTACATGTTGTTTTCAATTTTGTTAGAAATTACAACCTGGGGAAGAAAAAAAAAAAGCTTTGACAAAATCTCAGCCCTGTAATGTTAAAGGGAAATCGACCTGACTTGACGAACGTCAGCTAGCTTACCATGGATCAAACTCGTGGATGATGCTCTCGAACCGGATCACCGCGAAAAGTCTGGAGCTGAATCCCGCCAGGCAGGCCAGAAAAAGAATGCTAAACGAGAGTAAAGACTGCCACCCTGCTGGCTGTGTCAGTCCGCCAGACAGGCCTCCTTTGCCCCCTCCTCCACCCGCGGCGCTGGGTCGGTTATTCCCGTGCACCGAGCCACCGGCATTGGTGGACGCTTTGTGCTTGCCGTCGCTGGCTGCGTGGTGCTCCGCCATTTCTGCGTGCGGTGTCGGTTGGGTTTGCTCGAGCGTCCCTCCTGCCACGCTCCCGTATCTCCCTCCACTCCGTACAGTCGTCAGCTCCTCTCGTTTGTGCCCGCTCTCCGGAGGTATTTTCTCTTGTGAGTGCCCCGGGTGTATATATTTAAATATATATGTCAAAATTCACTCTCGTTACTCTGAGAGGCAGCCGCTACATCCCGAAACGCATACTCATGCGCCACATACAGAGCCTCCAGGAGTCAATTCGCTTCACGATTGAACGCCGGTGGAAAGGGGCGGGAGTGATGCGGTGGGCGGGGCGTAGGGGAGCGCTCGAGCCTTTCACAGATCGACAAGTACGAGAGGGCGGGGTTTCATATCTTTTAGCCAATCAGACAGCAGAGTTGGTTAGATGGACAAATAAACCCACTAATGGAAACACTTTAAATTATGGCTGCGACTGATTGAAATAAGGATTATCCCCTGTTATATATAAAATTGAGTCATTCTGGTGCTCACTATAAATAAAATCCTTATTACTCGGCCGAAGGTTCGGTGTACAGAGTTGCATTAGTCATTTTAATAGAGAATAACAAAGGGAAGATTATGTGCACACAGCCCAAAATCTTGAAAGAAACTGATATCTTGGAGCTAAAAACTATAGGCAGGTGTGTGGAGATAAATGCTTTTTGTGAGTGCAATATTTCTGTTGCCCTTGGATGTTCTGGACCGGGTGTTGGAAAGGTAATAAAGATTGATGTGTCTCATCATTATTATGTCCCCCAGCAAAGACAGGAACACAGCATTCATCATTCTCTTAAACCTAGGATGTACTTTCACAACTTCCCCTAAAGCCCAGACAGCCTATATTGGAGTGAGACACCTTTTTTGAACAAGTTTTTGATTGATCGTATACATTCATTTTGTGCTCGCACTGTTTTATATAACCATGAGAAAGAGGCAGGGAGTTTTATTGATTTATCTGAGATGTGATTCACTCCCAAAGGGCGGAAAAACAATAGTTCAACGGTCCACTTCTGTGTTTTGTTCTAAAGTCATACAGGAAAAAAAACCTTTTTCTCATCTCCTTAAATGTGTTGCATATAGTACTGCTGCGAATCTGACCTAATGCACGAAGTTTCGTCTTACACTGAGTTGTTTCTCAACAAACAGCACTGTAATTTAATTAATTACCTCTGTCTGAACTATCATTTTAGAGTTTATGTTATTTATAATGTTATGTATTGCATCTACTCATTACTCAAATCTTTTTTTATTAGAACATTTTAACAGATGCAGCACACTCTGGCAGAAACTATTTATTAGAGTATCTAAGTTACAGAGACTGTAGGTTTTCTGTTTACAGTGTATAACAAGTTGTCAGTTATATTCACTTGAAAACATTAGTTTTGAAAACAGCTCCCTGCTGGTCTGAAAACTTCACAAAATGACTCAAATCCCCATCCTTATTTTCCATCAACAGTGTTTACAGCTACCCTGTCTGTCACCCATTGGATCATGATTTAAAACATGTAAATGAAATATTCATGTTGAAGAATTGGACTCAAGTTTGAGCCGGCTTAGCACAGCTTTGGATCGAGGCTATCTTCTGGAGAGACGAGTGGGAGATAAGAGGGAGATGAGAATGCAGCTTTGGTGAGACGGGAAGATGGGAGGCTGATAATAAAGGAGAGCAAAAGGATGATTATGAAAATTGATGGGGGTCATCATGGAGAGTGTATGGAGTGGCAGACGTGGATAAGAGTTTTGAGTTCATGAGGAGATCACCAAGATCAAATCTCAGAATCACAGACAGTATCTGAGGCACATGCTGCAGCTAAGAGTGAGTGCCCAAAAGAATTCACACACACATATATGCACACACACACGCACACAATGTACACAGAGGCAACATTGTGTAAAGATACAATGCATTCAAACAAGTGTAATCCAATGCACACATAAGCAAACGCATACTAATGAATACATCAACCGTATGTTCATGCACACACACATGCACACATCATCCATCATGGCCTGCTTATGCCATGATGAG
This sequence comes from Acanthurus tractus, assembly GCA_029783725.1. NCBI lineage: Eukaryota > Metazoa > Chordata > Actinopteri > Acanthuriformes > Acanthuridae > Acanthurus > Acanthurus tractus. Next base: position 6,183,836 of record JAQNCA010000008.1, read on the forward strand.
CACTCTACCCCTTCATCTTTTCCCCTCCACCTTCAAATTTTGAATGGATGACCTTTGAGACAAATAGAAATGCAGGCTGTGAAGACTGCTTCAATCGCATCTATTGTCAAAAGGCCAAGCCCAGATGAAAGCCAGTCAAAATGAGTGCTGTTGCCAGGCAGGGCTTTGCTTTCCTTCGTCTCTAGAGGCAGACTTGAATGTTTGTGTTTGCTTTGTCTTTTTTCATTTTTTTTCCACCCAAGAACATTACAGACTTGCTGAGTTTATGCTTGGCATTCTTAGGTGTCTACACTTCTTTGCTTTGCCAAAGGCCAGTTGTGCTAAAAAGATTAAGATGCCTGCATGAAATGCTCTTTGCACCTTTTCCTCTGTTGTCTCTCTCTGCTATGCAGCATGTACAAGAGAGTTGGAAAACAAGAGGGAGAAAAAGAGAGAGAGGTGTCACAACTGGTCAAGATGACTCTATTCATTATACTGATTTTTACAAGTTTGAAAGTAAACCAGTGTTATTGAAAATGATGCTGCCAGCGAATCCTGAAAGGAATAAACAGCCACGGTATCATCTAGGTGCAGTATTGACTGGAATCAGCAATTTGTCTCGAGATGTACAATAATCTCAAATCTCTCAATCAATTGTGCATGGTGTTATGTAAGCAAGGCGAACAAAGCAGAGAATCCTCTGTGAATTTTCTGTCCCTGATGAAAACAAAGTTGCTGTGTATTCTAAAAGAAGTAATCCTCTGGTATAATGCATGTGAAGTGCCACGTGGGAAGAAATAAGATGTTGTAATTTGTTTTTTAAGGCAGAGCCTGCAGTGTGAAGGATGTCTGAGAAACCGGCACATCATGTTCCCAGATTCCTAACATGCTTGCAACACACACCAGTGGAAGTTGTGCAAAGGAAGTTACAAAAAAAAAAGTCACAAATGAGAATTATAGATCCATGTTTTATCTCCTATTGAGGGTCATTAGTGGGGGATGGATCTTTTTCCAGCATGCTGTGGGTGGAAACCAGGAAAACACTAGATTGATTGCCAATCCATCACAGACAGAACACACAGAGTCACACATCTGTATAGTGATTAATTCACCAGCTTCCTAACTTGCAGAAAATAAATATGGTACCAGAGTCTTATTGTTGGGTTGTTTTCTTGTTAAGCTAGCCTTTAATTTTTTGTTTGCCATTATCGTGTGATCATTTGCATGTATAATCAAACAGGAGGGACAAATCCATGCTGTGCATTCAATCATAAGTAAGGCAGTACAGGATGTTGCACATTGTGAGTGCAGCAAAGCTTTAAAGACTCCATAGAGTCTGACTGTCTGATTCAGTGTAACAGGATGATTATAGCATGGGCCTGGGGATCGCCGGTGCACATGCCAATCTGCACTGCAATCATTACTAGAAATGAGAGCTCTTAAAGAAAAACACTTAGCATCCCAATGAGGTGCAGCATCCAACTGTCATGAACTATTTATTTACCCGTCACCAGCGGAGAGCTACACTGTTTTATTACTCTCCAAGAAGCTGTATGGTATTAAAATAATTTGTTCAAGGTCAAGTTTTATGTGTCGTAAAAGAGATTTTCCTATTTAACCTGCATCCGGGTTTGAAAAGGTTTCTATGACAACAGAATTTTTAATGACATCATGAGAGCAAGTCTTAGTGATGAGTCATAGGATGGAAGAAAAGCAAAACGTGAGTAATGACCTGAGGTAACTCCTGCTCGAGGATGTGGGGTCTTACACCGAGTGTGCAGGGTTACCTGTGCGGCCTCATCAGTGACACACCATTTCACATAGCATGCCTCATTTCTCCAACAGTCAATGGGGCACAGAGAGGCAGTTAAAGCTATTAGATGCGGACATGACCCACTCTGTCCCAGGCAACATGTGTGGATGATGCTCTACAACAGCACAACATTCTAATCTTGACTTTGATGGAAGACGTGCTGGCAGTGGTTCAGCTGTGGGTTTAACCTTGTATGGTAGAACTCTTAATCTTGATGATGTCATAGGTGATCCGCTGATTATATAGTATTGCATTATCCATTATATGCACAATGCACAGTCAAGCTCAGACTCCTTCTTTGCAGAAAATTGCTTGTTTTGAATAGAAAAAAGTACGACAATTTCATGGCGCAATCTATCACCACAGAGATCAGAGTGCCTTTGCTCAGTTTATAAGGCTGCATCTGCTTCAGGATGCTATTGCATTCATTGCATTCATCTGTCATTTTCCAAAGCATTTCAAAAGTTATTTCTCCCTAAGGGGCTGTGAGCTGCAGAGGCATGACAGTTTCAACTGAAAATATATTTTCATTTTTATATCTAATTAACAATACTTTCATCTTCCACATTGTCTTTAAGACCTAAGTATAGCAAATACTGCACGTCAAAAGTTTTCATTTCCGAAAAACTTAAATTAAAATAAGAGAATGTATCACTGTGTTTGATAAAAGCCAAATCCTTGTGTCTTTGTTTTTGTCATAGATCTCTAATTTAAATTTTAAATCAGGCCTTTAATCAAAATAATTAGCCCATGAAATTATACAATAATTATGCAATTATGCAAGTGGAAAATACTTAGCAACTGCAAACTGAGTGCATCGTGTAGATGTTAAATACAAATAGGAAAGGAAAACACTTGGTTTATTTTTTTCCTGAAAACTACAAAATCAACATAGAAAATTGCCTGCAAACATTTACAGTTCGCCACATTCATCATGATTGATTGTGACCTGTCGACATAGCCGAAAGTGCCTGCGGTGATGCTTCAAATTCTATTGGCATGCCGCGTTAAAAGTTTATAACAAAGTTACAATTTATAGAGCACAAGCTGGAGAAAGAGTGATGGGGGGAAAATAGCAGGAGTGAGGTTCTAACCTGAGCTCAATAGAGATATCAACTGTCTGCAGGCAGAATGTCAGGCTCTGAAAAGTTGGCATGTATTTCTACCTCTTCAGAATAACAGCTGCCTTATCAACACTTCCAGTGCTTTGAGATGGTTCAAAAAAACATGAGGCCTCTGCGTCATGTTTTTCAAGGGGGTTTGCCTTTCGGATGAGAAAAATCTAGCGTGTAGGAAACAGTTGAACTTGGTCTTACCTTACCCCTGTGGGAGTTGAAAGGGGAAAAAAAATGACTCACATGTTGACAACTGAAGTACGTCTCCCAATTTCCCAGCTGCCTCGGGTTGACAAATGAACCTTCTTTCCCTTCCCTGAGTGGCCAACATGGGCTTGTCTCAATTCAGAAGACAACAGATTTATGTGATATTGCTTCAATGACAGCCCTGAAACCTCTGTGGGGAAATTATGGCAGCATTGAAAACAGGTGGAGCAGTCTGATATTATCCTCTTGTGGTGATGAAGCATGTTGCTCCGGTTTGAAAATTCATATGGAGATGTTGCACAAATGAACAGCTTTTAACTTAATTTACCTCACTTAAATCGTTGTTTATTGACTACAGTTATAGATTTACTTAAAGTTTTTATACTACACGAACACCTAATTAATGCTTGTACTTTTTTGTGTAGTGTCCTTTTAAATAATGCACAAATACATGAAATTACAGGCCAACTCTGCCTTTTTTTCTGACCAAAAAGAACTCTGAAAAGGTGGTTCAATACCAAGTGGCCCCTTGGTCGGCAAAGCTATGCATCTCTGTGCTCAGCCCGTGTCCAATCGATTCTCCTCCTGGTTGCCCTCAATCGGTCATCTGACAGAACACAGTTCACGCCTCCAAAATAAAGTTAAATTTGGTTGGACTCTCCAATGAATATGGGGGAGAGAGGATGAGGTGAAGGGGAACGAGGGGGTTGTTTGCAGGATGGGTAAAATGGATAGAGGGAGCGGGAGGGAGAGACAGCCAAGTCCCAATGATGTCATCAATGTGAATAATTCAGCCTAGTGAAACAGAAGTATGACATCAGAGTTTGCAAACGTATTTCACATTTGTTCAAATAGTGAATTTTGACACAAATGCTGACTGCTTACCTTGAAAGTGTGCTGATTGTGTAGATCTGTTGTGTTGCTGTGTTGAAGATGAGTGTGTGAAGCATTCATGTTTTGGAGTTAACAGCATCTTTGCAGCAACATCCATAACTAAAGCACCACAGTCCTTCAAAATATAATTGGTTTTGTTGATGTTGTTGCACCATGTGACAGAGCTTGTGTTGTCCTCTGTGCTCCTCTGAAAACAAAGGACAACATGTTTCTCAGTGGGAATTATTTACTAGACACAAATATGTCAATATAGTCAAAAACTCTGTAATAGCTTTGCCAAAAAAACACTTTGCCAAAATGTATCAATAGCCTTTTATGAGAATCTAGGCAGACAGGGATGTAGTTTCCTCAGGCTCAGTGATGGGCTTAGTGATGGGGCCAGTGTGTAGAATTAAGTGGCATCTAGTGGTGAGGTTGCAGATTACAGGCCACTGCAGGAGAACCCACAGTGGCTTTGACTTTGGTCGACCTTTGAGGGAAACATTTCCGTACATTATTTAATAATTAGCTGTCAATGAGATGGCTGGAGATTAACATCCTCACATCAGGCTTGCTGCAGTCTCTCATGGAACATTAACTGGCACAGCAATCAGTAAATTATTTCTAAATAGACAAATTAATATGGAGCACAGATTAAAGGATATACTGAGCCAAATTAGCCCCAAATCATCATCACAGCCTACATGCGACTGGGGGATGATTGATGTAGGGAATTAAGTGAAATGGCATCTTCCTTGTTGGCTCAAATGATCAAATCATTCCAGCTTTTGTTGGGGGGGGGAATTGCAATATAACTGCCAAGCACTGGTCTTGTAAAATGTAAGCAAACACTCTTGATGTATCCTCCCAAGACAAACACCCTCAGATCAAACACACTGCCATTTGTGACGCAGCTGTGTTTGTCCTTGAAAGGCTGTTTTTTCCCATTGAGCTAGCTGAGAATATGACACAATAGTTCATTCAGGCATAAGGAAATTAAAGTAATATCGGCCCTATCGAGTCCTCTGCTATCAGAGGAAAATGTCTAAGAGGACAGCAGGGGTAATGGCTCCTAATACACCAGCGGTCTCATCTCCCCGTCTCTGGGCCTCGGCTGCCTGCTGCTCTTATCTTAACAGGCACATCATCCACTGGACAATTGCTGCATGCAATTGTGGCTCAGGGCCTCAAAGTTCCCTCCACAACCTGACTCCTGCTGCTGCCACTATTGCTGCCAATAACAAAGCTGCACACCCCAAGTGCTGTTATGTTATATGTCAAGGGAGTATCGAAATTGCATGGGTATTTAGGCTAGGAAAAAAAAAAAAAAGGATCTGGGAAGGTGGGTGAAATAGCCTCTGACATTAACTGGACCCGGAGAGCTGAGAGAGGAGGTGATAACGGGGCACGGAGCAATTTGTCTTCCTTGTCGTCTCCTTACTGGAGCTTAAAATATTGTTTATAGCTCTCGCCAACCAACGCGCTCCTCAGCAACTTTGATTGATGTGTGAGGTGTCGCCATGGCAACCAGCATGTGGAAATGATAAGTGACTTTGGCAGGAGAGTATCTCCTTCTGGATTATTAAGACCACCTAAGGGTTGTCTGAGCATTCGCCTCTTTGCGTACACATGTATGCAGTGACAAGCTGTTCTTGGCTAAACAGTCCGCTGGCTGTTGCCTCCCACTCAAAGGGTTAATCGGGTTAGAAAGCATCGTGATGGAGCAGCTGACAAAAAATGCACACACTGCCGCAGGTATGTAGTTTAACCAGTACCAACGGAGGGCTGTACACTGGTGCGTTGAGCTTAGACTTTGTGATCCATTATGACAGGCAAGTGATGGAAAGTGCTGTGAGAAAGAAAGAGTGAGAGACTCAACAGAGTGAGAGAGTCAGATGGAGAAAGATTTGTTAAGTTATGCTTGCCAACAGCAGCTGTTGAAATGCAATTAGATCCCACCGAGATGCAAAATGACTCCAGTGTTTGGTGACTGGTTAGTATGACTCAGTATAACTCTCAGTAATGGAAAGACCTGTCACATCTTGAGCTCAGCCCTTATTTTCACAGTGCAGTGCCTCCATTTTTTAGCCTCAAAGCACAAACATCAGTTCACTGGATCCTGCACTTAAGCACTTAAATGCAGTATGTTCCAGTAGGCACAGATGATGCCTTTGTATGCAGCAACTAGTAGAACCACTACACCCTCTACTGGTTACAAGACAAAATGCATGCCGCTGTTCAGGGAAATTCTCTGCTTTAGTGTTGCTGGCAAGGAAGTAAATAGAGTGTGCACAAGCTCCCATGTTGCCTTAATTAAAACACAAACTGGGATAGTATCAAAGGCTGGAGGATTTGTACTAACTGACTGAGGATATGAATATTATTAATGTTGAACAGACTGAAAAAAGAGTTTAAAAACAAGCCAGAACTGAAATACACAACTTACTGTAAAATGATATTAATTTTTTTTTTTTAATGACGACTCCGAGTGTTGCATCCAAAACTGAGTGATTCAATTTGTGAGGTACAGCAATGAAAACTGGCATAACAGCTTAAACATAACAGGATTACTGCTGACTGATGAGCTACATGATTCATGTGTCACTGCTTTACACTTGTCTCACACTGTCAACCCAACTGCTCCTAAATGTGTGGACCTTTTTCCGGCAGATCTCTGCTCTTCTGCTCCTGCAAAAAATGATTAAAGCTATTTTAAACTGCTATTGAAAAAATGACATTATTCTTTAACTGTCGCTAACCATACACCAGTATAAAAGAAATGCTCCTGGAGGCATTTAAAGGCATTCGCTTCTCTGAATACTGTGTATCTCCCTTTTGAGAACTTGACTCCTGTGCTGCAGGAAAATTGGCATCTCATTATTTGATTGTAAAAAATTAGGAGAAATGTTACTTTTGTTACATTTGACACCCCTTTGGTAATCCATTTATGATGTAAAATTATAAATCATTTATCATGAGCATGTACAGCCCGCGGCAGTGTCCAATTTATCTGCGATGCAGCCCACACCAAGTGCGCCTGTGGCATAGTTTATGTAAATAGAGCATGAAAACTGTAGGAAGGGCAATGGAAATCTCCCTATGAGACGACAGCTCAGCCCACTACAGCTGATAAATCACTTTCCTACTGCTCCCAGGTGCGCTTTCATGCATTTTCAGTGATGTTGCACCACAACTGCAGCCAATGTTAATGAGTTCTTTTGATGAAAGAAATGCAATTTTGGCATAATGGAATGAGTGTCGGGGGCAGAAATTCTCACAAAGCACATAGCTTGACAGACGAGAGTTAAATGACGGACATGCTGATATGACCACAGAGTCATACATACTAATGAATGCTCTTCCCGTACATTCTACCTGACACTGACTTACAGTTTAGTTTAAGTAAGTGCTTTTTTGCCTGATGAAGCATTGTTAACAGCATTGCAAAACAGATTCAGAGATCCAGTGGATGAATTAAAAGCAGCTGCAGACAAGACACAGACTAACAGACAGACGGGCAGACAGGCA
>JAQNCA010000008.1:6196007-6214192 GCA_029783725.1 Acanthurus tractus
TGCGATAATATGAATTAACTGGCAGGAATGTGAATCATGTCTCTTGCATGTGAATCCTCTTGTGCGTGTGCAAAACAAACAAAACAGGGATCCACTTATAAGAACTAGAGGCTACTAGAGATCAAAAGCTCCACAGGGTACTTTCAAGAGAAAATAGGCAGTATTAAAATGGACAAGATATTTATTGTAACTTGCCTTACCAATGCAATTAAAACAGTTTATCTGTTTACTTAATTGGATCCATATTAGCTCCCACCATAACAGCTGTTAATCTACCTGTGGTCCACACAAACCATTTAAAATGACATTATTGTACAAACTTGCATGTTTCAACACAGAAAATGCAGGCAGGAGCTTCAAGTGGATATCAACCTGACAACTGCCTTTTTTTTTTAACTTCATCTCTGCCAGCTCATATCATGACACAGGTAAATATAATAGTATAGCATAATAAAAAAAATGTAAAATTCAACAAGCAAAAAAAGCTATTCAATGTAGATCATGTATGGTCTCACTGTCACCTCATCCTACAGGAGATCATGAACTGAAAACATGAAATCTGCAGCTACAAGGTTCAAACACAGCAGCAGTTGATCATAGCCAGCATGTATGTGTGTATGTGTGCTGCCTCTTACTGTGTGGTTGATCCAGCTGTTGGGGATCACAGGTCTTCCTCTGTCTCTGAGAACGCTGTCCTTCATGCTCTCGACACATGGGTGCTCCCTCAGGTTACCAAAGGGTGGCTCGTACTCTTTGACTTCTGCGTTCACAAAACAAGAAATATGCGCGGAAAGATTAGCCTGTGACCTTATCAAAGCAGTGAAACAGATTCACATCTACTGAAAGTTACAGTTCTGTTGAACAGGGACTAGATCAGATGGCAGTGCCCCACAGCGCATACATCAACAACACCTCTCAAAGGATTCACTGTGCGTTCCAAATTAAAACTGCAGGTTGCAAACTTTAAATAGCACTGAAGCAGCACAAACAACTAAAGAATCCTGTGCCTCTGATAGATGGGCCAACGGGGAGATTTGCTGAAGAGAAACTCTTATTATGATTACAGTTTTACCCTCAGCGTCAAAGAGCTTAAAGTATCTCACCAACGCAGCTTTGGCTTTGCATCATCTCTCTTACACAACTAAATCTAGGTTGCTTGTCAGAGGCAACTCACCAGTTGAGTTTACTCAGAGCAAGATTTCAAAGCGCTGGCGTGGAGGATTAAATCTTGAAACTGTGGGTCAAGATTTTCCAAAGACTGTTTATCCTACATGAATTCATGCATCCTCAGAGTAAAACAACAAATCAAATTCCAGTTTTCTTTGAAGCATGGAGAGCTTGGATAAAGAAAACATGTGTTTCAGGGAAATCAATTGAGATAACACAAGCCTGATGAGAGACATGACCATGTGAAGAATGCTGAGGCAAATAATTAGCTCGGGCTGACTTTGAATAATTAAAAGATGACCAGGAGATGAAAAAGCTGTTTGAAAATTCCAGTCTTGGAATCAATAAAAAAAAGTTTTCAAAGAGAAAACAGACACAAGCTTTATTTTTCTCCTTTAACCTGCTTCACTGGCAGTCACTACTGACTATTTTTGAACACATTGGTCTCTCGCATTCACCTTTTATAAATTCCTTACCCAGACAGATGTAATAGAGAACCTAAACTACATTGTTATTGCAGCTTAAAGGAAATGTCTAAAATCAACACTGCCCTCTTATTGCATAATAATGTTGAATCGCTGCATTTTACAGGAAGTGCTACTTTCTGAGTATAAATGACTAATGACTGAAAACTACGATATTAGAGTGTAGAGGCATATGTCTTATTTGTTTCTAAAATAATCATTTATTTTCTTCAATGTGCAGATGTTATTCAAAAGCTGGACTTGCCTCCTTTAAGCGCTCAGATACACAAAGAATGAAGCGACATGTGAGTCTGAGTCACTGATTAAGAAATTCTATTGAGAGCTAAAAAATGAGCTGGAGCTATGATTCAGTGTATGTTTCTCTCAATACAGATTGCTAATATAAACTGTGAGAATACAGATTTGTCCTTTGGTTTCCTGAACATAAATCTGTCCCACAGAGTTTACATGGCTGGAACAAAGCAGCACTAGCTGTGGTCAGCAAACTCTGGAGTAACCCACCCAGTCTCAAGGCCAACATGTCATCTCTGCAAAGAAAACAACATGTCTTAGAAGAATATGCAGTATTTGCTTAAGTGTTGATGAGGTAAAGTACAAAGACAAGTTTACAACTTACAATGAATCCAGATGACAGATTCACTTTCTGTTCCCCAAAAATATTTTCTCAAGAAGTTCCCATTAAACTATGACGCCAACAGACAGGAACTGGGGGCTTCTTACTAACACACAAATACAAGACATGACGGGCTGAAACAATTTTTTGCAAGCAGAGTTCCTCAGGTCTGGTTTCAGAGCTTGAACACTGCCCTTCCCCACCCAGCATTTTATGAGAAAAAGTGACAGATCTTTTTTTTTTGTTTTGACAGATATGAGGGAGTGCATTACTGCCATCTACACTGTAAATCCATCTGATGAACCGTTGGGCAAACATGTTTATCTGTTCATCTCCAAACAATGAGTCCAAAGCACATGAATCATACTCCCGGGCCCTCTCACTGTAAACAACAGTGTGTATTCCAGGATGGAAGGATTGGCCAATCCCGCTCTAAAAAGGAGAAATGGTTTTTCCAGGCAAACCTTAAATTAAACTCTGAACTAGCGAAAGCTATTGACAATGCAACACAGGGTGAGGGAGGAATGCTGCGGTTTGCAAAAGTCACACACTGCATATTGACAAGATTCCTGCAAAGCAATATAACAAGTTCAGCAGAGTAACAATGAGGAACTTGCACTGTGTCTCCTACGACAGCTGACATGTGGTGATGTGATTTTTGCAATGCAGGCACAAATTTCATCCTTAACGTCTACTTCCATGCCAGATCTCAGGCAAACTGTCTAGAAATCTGCAGCCAAGAGTAATTTAGTTAAAATTTAGCTACAAGGGCTGACTGAGGAAAATGTTAACCTGCAGGAGCTTAGCATCCACATGCTGCTTCATGTCTTTTAGGATATGACCAGTTTCTGCACATCAGCCATACAAAGTCATTGTAGCTTTGTCATTCATTAATCTGTAATGATCATAACCTTAACACATACACGTGCTATACTGTATGCTCAGATGTAAATGGTCAGTCTGCTTTAAGCCCAACAGGAAAAAAATAAAAATAAAAGAGAAACAAACTGTCATAAACGATAACAGTAAAGCTGAAAGCAAGCATTATCCAAACTAGCAATTGATTTTTTTTTTTTGATACTGCTGTTCTGCTGCCCTTCTAAGTTGACATTTTTGTCTAATTATGCTCAACAAAGCATAAACGCTATAAAAAAAACAAAAAGTAAGCTGAAGCACTGTCATCTAAACACATAAATAATGCAGGAAAACAGATCCACACAGAGTTTCAACTTGTTCTTGGAAATAAATTAGTATTAGGATCACAAAACACTGTCTGTTTCCCAGACTATGTCTGAATAAGGCAACAAAAGCTTGACTAATCCACTCCCAGCCGTCTCTGCTGGTTTTCATTAGGTCGCGGTGGCTGTAACACTTGTTTGTGTTCCTCACAGGTTGTTAAAAGTCATTTAGTACAGATGTATGCATGCACATTACATGTGAGCAGGGCTTAATTTTGGACATATGGCTCTGACTTGCCCTGGAGGCTTACCCAACTACCAACTATAGCTGATACCTAACCTTCATCTAACCCCATTAAAAAGGATCAAAAACCTATTTTAACTAATACTGATTGCAACTTCAGTGAAGCCACAATTAGGCACACACATTTGTTCCCAACTGATCCACAATCAAGTGGTTTAAAATCCAGCATTTGTCCCAAAATGTGGACTATGGCAGACCCCCCACACACAATTACATGCCATAGCATAAGGCCCTGCAGTCCTAAAGGAGTTGATGGTCTGACATCTGGAGAGCAGCTGCCATAACCTCTTCTCCTTTCCAGTCTAGCCCAGCCTCTCCCTCTAGGGACTGAAGGCATTTCTCAGTCTGCAGCTCCACATTCAACACCACTCCACTATTATCCCCCGACGTAGCCCCACCCGCCTGAGGAACGCCCTCGTAGTCTGTCCAAATCCTAAAGCTGGACCAGCTAAATTATACAGGAGAGACATTTTAGGGAACAGAGGCAGAGATAAAAAGGCCTGAACCTTGAAACCAGCTTTTCCTTCCCTCTGCGGTGTGCTGATCTCTCCATTTTCCTCTCACTCTGACTCTTCCTCTGTCTTTAAAGTCTTGAAAGATAAAGAAAGCAAAGTGATGGCTCATGGCTCGCCGACTGGTGCTGTCGACAGACGGCTATGTTCTCCTCGCCTGGCAGATCTCAGATCAGACCGTGGCCTCAGGAACTGTGACAGAGTGGCTATATGGCTGCCTGCCACTGAGACGGAGAGTGTTGATCAAACATCTGTCTTCCACAGACAGACAGGCGGGTAGGAAGAGAGACAAGAGAGATAGGAGGAAACCAGGGCTTCACCCAAGTCATTATAATGATGCCCTGGGATGTGTCACTCTGGATTTCTGTGTGTGCACATGTGCTTTATATTTTGTCTCAAGTGAGGTGAGTACTCAGGGTGTCATTAGTGACTCACCAACCTCCAGGGATAACTTGGCATAGGAAAAAACAAGAAATGAGCGATGTGAAAGCATGAAACTCTGAGTGCACTCTGTAAACACATCAGTTTTACTCTCACATTGCTCTGGTTTCCCAATCAATGCCAAATCTCTGTCAGCAAACTATCTGCCTTCCTGTCTGTTGCCTACTTGCAACAGTTTTACTGTATTAATCCACAATTTATTTTCTATTTTCATTCTTTTAATCTATTAAATATCTACCCTTTCCTCATGATTTTAGGATCTCTTGCATAACTGTACTTTATTTTACATTTAATTATCCTTGTTATCAAATTACTTTCCTTTGGCCTTTATTATTTTCGAGTGGTAAGCACATCTCTTTGTTGTTGTTTTGTTTTCCTCTGTCTTTGTTTCTGTAACTGGCTAGATGACAATGTAAATGAGGGTCTTTTATTTATTTATTTGAATTGTTTGGCACAAAAGAGGCAATAAAAGCCCAAACAAAACAATACACATAGCACAGACATTGCAGGAGGGGTAAGAAACTGAGTGGGGCTTATAGTAGAACCTCTCCTCTGGGATTCACATAATTTTATAAGTCTGCCTCCCCTAAATAATCTTGCTAGGACAAATAAAGGTTGAATGAATGAATGAATGAATCTGCAAGGAGACTTTTTGGCTGCCAGTGAAGCGAAACAAAATGACTGCATCTCTTTAACGCAGCCTATACTTTCTGCCTTCCTCAGGGTTTATCAAGGTAGGAGGCAGACTTTGTTTGCTCAACATTTTAACCTTTTAGCATGAGGAAATGTCTCTTTGGGTTTTGGCCTTAATGAACCACAGATTTCACCTCACCGCTTGTCTCGGAAAAATGCCAAGTCTAGGAAAGGTTGATTGAGATGTGTAGAAAAAACACACATAGTATTCCAGCTGCTTCCATCTTTAGTCTCTCTTCTGATTTAGGGTTGTGAGCCCCTCTGCTTCGCCTCGCTCCAGTAAATCTATGCTAGCCTGTCCTAACTCTCTGTCTTTGCCGGCATTAGTAAACTGGATGGCTGTCTGCAGTGTTAAAGTGCAGTGGGAGAGTAATTAACTGCTGCCTCATCTGCCTGAGGGTAGGAAGAAAAAGACGGACGGACAGATAGAGTGGGAGAAAAATGTAGATAAACTCTGAGCTGAAAGTTTAGAGAGAGAGAGAGAGAACGACTGCTAGGAAAATGTTCTTACACTAGGTCTAAAATAATGTTTGCTGCCCTGAACAGTGTTTCTGTTTGTCATGATCTAAATGAATGCGGATGAAGGGAATTAAAGACTCAAGAATAAGCTCAGAGGTAAATGAAATGGACGGAGGAGGATGAGTGGGATGAATAAAGCCGTTGTCCCTAAAATCCCTCAGGAGGAAACCAAGTGAAGCCACACTAACCTTTATTCAGGGGGGCCTGGATTCGTTTTGGTCCATCTCTACCAACATGTATCCTGTCTGGTCTCCTCTCATGAGACACTAGCCGCACAAAAAACATCCTCATATAAAAGGAGACATCCATACTTACAACTTCACTCTGAGAACAGTGCATCTTGGGGACTGTGCTCTTTGCAAAACAGGAAATAGTCTATTTTCTTTTCAAAAGGAGTACCCACAGGGCACATATATTCTTGCTGTTGGGAAGGAAAAGCGAGGGGGATTGTGGGTCATTCAGCCATGTTTTTCTAAACAGGACTCATGGGCAGTGTAACTGTGTGATACACTTCAAGGAGGCGCCCCGGGAGGATCGTGAGGGCAAAACAGGAAAACGCAAAAGTAGAAGCGTTCATGCCCAAACTCGGCTTTCAATCACTTTTCTGACACAATGGAGACAGGAGCAGTCACAGAAACAAGCTGGACCACAGAGACACTAAAGGGAAGTGAAAACAAACGACTGACTGTCGACATGAAATACAACCCTGTGGTCTACCTTCAGATAATCACTCATTTCTATTATTTGCACATATCCTGGCCTTGTTTTTGCTGCAGAGTGACAAACACAAGTAACGGTACATTAGTGAAGTGAAGGCTGATCCTTGAGACTCCCACAAGATGAATTGTGTGTTTGACAGTTTCAGATTTTGTTCCCACAGCGATTAATGGGTTGTGGACGGCGCAGACATAAGTCCTGCTGCACAATGTCACGCATCCAGTAAGTGAACCCAAGGTGAAGTTGATCACCGCGTTCCTAATTGGTCAAGTCATCAATGCGCTGTTATTTCTCTGAGGTCACGAAAAGCTGTGGAGGCAATCTTTCTTTTTACAGTGTTTCCGAGGACATTTACACAGGCCCCAAAAGGGAGTTTCATCAATCAGTGCTTCTATTGATTTCCTTTACACTCAGCGGCCAAGGCGAATCTCTAATTTACCAGGGAAAAATGTGGTTATCTCTATTATTAACTACAGTAAAGGTCACAAGTGATGTTTTCTGTGTGTACAGTGGGGGCACCGGGCTATTAGCCAGGTAGTCAGATTTATCATGTTTAAAGCAGGTGTCCACAATAAACAACACTCAGAGGTGAGCGCTGAGGGCAGCAGAGTTGAATATTAATTAAAGGAACAGTCAGACCTTTTAGGCAATACGCTTATTCATTTTGTATTGAAAATTAGAGGAGAAAGTCTGTCAAGTTGTGCCTTTTAAGGGGTTAATATATGCTGAACTATTTCTTAACTTACAATCTTTATGCTAAGCTAAATAAAGAGGATGGTTTCAATCTCATCTTACTCACAGCAAGAACAGGCATTTTATCAAAAATGCCACACTCTGTCTTTAAAAGCACAGTATCTAATTTCTGGACACTAGAGGTCTCTCTCTCAAAACAATGACACAAAAGATTTAGTTTGATAATGACGTGAAGTAGCATGTGATCATGAGATTTATTTCGTCGTTGAACACCAACCAATCACAGGCAGAAGTGTTCACTGTAAGGTCACGAGTTAAGTTTTTTTTCACGTTACGTTTGGTCACATTTACACTCGTGCTTCCTTCCTCACTCTCTGACTGGGGTTACCTCAGAAGTAGATAAAGTTTGAAATTTGTGTACTAATTTAATGCTATTATATGTAATTTCACTCAAAAGGGCAGTTTATATTCTGTGATTTTGGTCTACTTCCAATGACATTTCATACCACAGTCACATGTTTCTGATCACATCTTACCTCCAATTGCATTACACCTGGAGATGATCTCCCACAGTACGAGAGCCATGGAGTAAACATCTGCCTGTTTGAAGGACTCTATGTTTTCTAGGTTGATTCTGGACTCAAGGACCTCTGGGGCCATGTACCTGGCTGTGCCCACCTGGTGAAAAAACAGGGACAAAAGGTTTTTATTTAATTAAGTTCTAAAAACCACAGATTATCAAAATGTTAAGGGGATGAATAATGTTTTGTTTGGCCAGTGCCGCATATAAGGGGAGCAGGTGAACCACATAATTAAGTCATTTTTTTTAACGAATGACACTCTTTTTATGGCCAAACAGGAGTTGTTTGGTTGAAAAAGCATAGCTAAGTACACCGTCTAAGAGTTGTTTACCTGCATTAATCATGTGACAGGTGGTAATTTTGTGCTGTAGTCAGATGTCAGATCACATTCATCTGAATTAAAACATGCTCGATGGGTAACATAATTGGAAAAACAAAGGTAGCTCTGAGCTCAACAACACCTTGCTTGTCTTCACATAATTACCACCTTGGAAAATGTGTTCACTGGCACTTCCTCCAAAATGCATGGAGGGCATTATAATGCATTAGGTGTGCTGTGCAGCAAGGGGTGAGGCCTTTTTATAATGAGTCATTTCCATAACAGAGTCTAATATGACTCTGGACTATTTACATCAGCATAATGGGTCCATTAAGAATCAATCAAGCCTGTTTATCTTGTAAGTATAATAAAAAGACAATCTAAGAACACTTACAACACTGTGTCTATCAGCATTAGTCATCTGAGACCAATATATGTATAAAGAGGGTGCAAAATTTTAAGAGATGATGTCCCTAATTGATGAGAATCAAACATGAAAAGTTTGATTGATAGCATGGCTTTTTAAAGTGTCTGATAAATATCTTCAAACAAAATCATAGCAAGAGAAGACCCCTCTTTTTTCTTTTATCTTTGATGGGATGTGGGAGTCTTCAGGTTTTACCTGCCCACTGTTGGCCAGCTCATCCACAGACAGACTGTTGTCCAGACGGAGGGCAAGGCCGAAGTCACACAGGCAGCAGTTCAGGTCGCTTTTCACAAGTATGTTGGAGCTCTTAATGTCCCTGTGGGCAATGGGCACCTTGTAGCGACCGCAGGTGGTGCGGTCACTGTGAAGGTGCGCCACCGCACGAGCTAGCGAACCCCCCAGCACCCACAGGTCATGCCAGTTGACAACATGGTGAATCAAGTACTCTTGGAGGTTCCCTCTCGGGTGGTAGGCTGTGATCAGCCAGTACTGTCTCTGCACTTTCCTCTCCTCTGCTGTCAGGAAGTGGAGCACATTGTCGTGTCTCAAGTCTGCATCTGAGAAAACTTCCTTCTCATTCTTCCAGGAGGCGTACTCCTCATATGAAAAAATTTTAACAGCAACTGTCTCAAAGCCCTGCTCCTCACTGACTGAGGAGCCCTGCTTCAGTTTGGCTTTGTAAACTTCCGCAAAGCGTCCTTTCCCAACCTGAACATCCAGCTCAATGGGCAGTAGCTCTGTGTTGTGGTTGAGGTTGTTAGCATGTGTGGAGCTACTGTCTGAACCTTCGTCGTCAATCATGATGGCATGAGCGTCACTGAAGTCCTTAGGTAGACCCCTCTTGCGTCTGGAGTTGGCTTGCCGCTGGCGGTAGACCCGATAACAGTAGAAGGAAGTGACGACCACCACAGCAATGACCAGCAGAGGCACGAGGCTCACTAAGATTGCCACCCCCTGGGAATCCATGTCTGAGAGGAGAAAAGTCAGAGGATTAAAATGATGAGGATGAAAAGGGCCAGATTTATACAGCTATTTTTTTTTAGCTTCGATCAAGAACCTCAATAGCAGCCTTGAAGGTCAAAAATGACATCTGTTGCAGCTCTACACTTAACCAATCACAACTAATTAATAATAACAGCAGCGCTGAGTTAAGAGTGGATGATTCAATCTGGCACCCACCTACCAAAACACAGCCTTTAAACTGACTTGGGTTCTGTCTAATCACAAACAACAATTGTTTTCCAACCCTTTCTGTAGTCTGAGATGTCTTTGTGTTTTCTGAAATGTTGTATTTTACGCAATATCATTTTGTTATGTGAAATGTTGGTGTGTTTTGACCCTCAGGGTTACAATACATATACATACAATACATACATTCCTAATTAGCATGTAGAGTGTTGAAGATCAAGAAATAAAATGTAATCAAAAGTTTCAGAAGAGCTACTTAGCAGACATTATTTTTGACAACTGCATTTTCATATTCAAGATAGTTTGAAAAGTAGGACAGTTTATCATGCTCATGGATTATAGTCTTGTCTGCGTGAACATTGTATAAATTCTTCCTAAGCACTATGTTTCTCCACTTGGGCTTTTTGTGGAATGATCTTACACGTTAAACAATTTGTCTCCCGCAAAATAAATAAATGAAACTCAAATTCCGTCTCGGCAGATCAGCATCTAGCGGAGAGTAAAGTAATACTCTCAAAACAGCAGAGGAACCTGACCCATCCCTGAGGAATGTCTATAAGCATCAGGAAGCTAAAGTTAGCGTCTGGGCCACAAAGGCAAACTGCTCCAAACCCTGACCCAGTCAACCACATATTGTGTCTCTTTATAGTGTATGTCTGATTCTTATAATTTGGGACGTGGTGTGTCTGGGAGCTGCTACGATTTTGGCAGATGGTGAAAATTTATTTTCGTGCTGTGTTTATGATCCGTTTTTTGAAGCTGCATTCATAAAAGAAGACCTATAAAAACTATATTACCAGACACAACCTACTAAACAGAGAAAACCCCAGTTGGTTTACAGTTTGACAAGTTCTAAATTTAATCATTTATACGTCGTCTTGTGTAGTTGCCCTGAGTCAGACATGACTTTCATAACCATTTTCCTTTTCCAAATTATAGGCCTTCACAGATCTTTATTTTTAGATGTACTTTAAGATTTTGGTTGCAAAATGTGAGTTTCAAAGCAGACATATTGTAACATTTTTCTCATTTTCCTCAAGAGCTGATAAGAAACCCATTTAAGGGGAAATTGTGCATGCAAAGAGCAGAGTTAGTTGAAAATAAGAGAGATGGACAACTGGGGAAGGCATCTAGCTGACTGCCCAGGCTAGCCCTCTAGTTCCCTCTAATTTCTCCTTTCTAAACAGGAAACCACATGTCTGAAATCTTCAGCTTGGCCTCAGCCAGTTTGTTTTTGTTTTCATAGAGTGAGAAGCTATTTCTCACAACAAACCTGTCACTGTGCTTCCCAGACACGCTCAGCCAAAACCCTCACTTAAAATATGAAATATTGAACTTCTGTGAGGGGCTAAAGTTGCAACTTACAGCGAGTCTTAATGTTAAATTTGGAGGATTGAGATGTCGGGCCCAGTGCTGCGGGTAGAAAACTATCCAGCAGAATGGTTGATTTGTTCTAGTAACCCAACAGTGATGTAAAAATAAACCAACACTGGGTCAAAACACCCTGTTGGTATCGAGTAAAACTGACTACATGCTGGGTCAGTGTGTAACCCAGTTATTATTAGGGTGTAGACCAGATTTTTTGTTATCATTACACATTTGTCTTGCATGACCCACTTCTTGTTTTTTAAGTTATGTCTCCTTTTGTATCTTTCTTGCCATTTGCAGCAGTTCTTGTATACGTATTACTGATAACACGATGAAAAACACCATTAGCCCTCCTGTCAGGGCGGCAGTACAATAGTGCGGAAACCAGCTCTGAGGTCCAGCTGGTATGTGACAAACAACTTAGTATTTCCTCTAATTTAAGTAATGGCTTGGAGATGTTTTTGCAGTGTCCTAAATGTTTCCTTTAGTTATGTCGAAAGTAAAAAAATTAATAGAAAGCTCCATGAGTAAACAGCTTTACACAATACGACTCTGGTCAACAGCTTGTAAAGCCATAGTTAGATTCTCCTAATGTTTCTGGTTTTGTTACTTCATGTTTTTTATTCCTGCTGGAGCTCATTCATTACAAGTCTGTCTCATGTTAGTCACTGTGAAGTTACAGGGAGTGCAGAGACATTCTCAAATGTAAGAGAATGTATTTCCATTACGTGGTTTGCACTGTGCAGATGCTTTCAATTTGGCTCTCAGTGCAGAGCCAGGTCTCGGAAATGTACCTCACTGTTATTATTGCCTGGATGCTGTAGTCAAAATACATCTGATTCCAGGGCCTGTGTTGTAACTGGAGCCTACAAGCCAATGTCTCCCACAAACCTGTTCGTAATCACATATCTGGAGAGCATTACGGTGCACACGTGTTAGCATCCATGCATGACGCCTTACATGACAAGTTGATAGAAACTGGCATAATATTATTAGGTCGACCATGACTATGACGTGACCGTGTTATGTTGCACAGATGTAAAGACGATAGAGAACGAAACGTTTTTAAACAGGGTCAGTGCGTTATTGTGCTATTGAGAATGAAAAGTACTGATGCAAGAGCAATGGACTAATAAAGAACTAATGTTGAAAAAAATGCAACAACCCTGACTCTAAAAAACTGGCATGCTGTGTAGAAAAAAAGAAAAAAACAAAACAAGATGTGATAATTTGCTAATTCTTTTTGACATATACTTGACTGAAAACAGCACAAACAGAACCTCATTAGCTTCACTGATTTTTCTTAACTAAAAAGGTCATAGATTTCATGTAAAGTTACATTTTGTAAAGAAACTAAATAGTCTCAGAATTAGATGGAAGTAAATGATAAGTGGATGAAATTATCATGTCATGACTTACAGGATTTGAAGAAGATGTGCTCATTGCACTCATCCTCAGAGCATGAACAGATAAAGAACTCTGAGCCCATGCCCTTTTTCTCTTTCATCTCACACTTGCTGTTGTTGTAATCCTCCAGGACCAAGCCATGCAGCTTCTGAGCTGGGTTGTGGCAGATTGTATCAAAGGTGATGTTGTCGTCTATCTTCCTCCTTTGACAGAGAAAACATGCATGAAAAAAAAACACGCCATTTACTGGATTAAGATTCATTTGTAGTCTTTGCTCACACTGTTTTAGCAGCAAAGTCTTTTTTTCACATATCTGTGTTATCACATTACAAGGCAATGATGGTGGGTCTCCAGTTGTGCAAATAATGCAATTTTTTCAGCCGTACAGTGATAAAGTGGCAACTGTAAATGGCATATTTGTCTCCTTCAGCAGTCCACAGTCTCAGCATTATGCAAATGGCCGCACTACAGAAGTCACACTTACAAACAGCAAGATTTTGAAAAACATGTACAAATAGGAAACAAGGAAAATCCTGAACCTGCACAAATATACATATTTAAATTTTGTCTCCCTGTAGAGCAGCATAACAGCAAACGTTTTCAAGAGGTGCTGCTGTCCATTTCTGCTGAATTCAGCTCATAACACAACACAATGCAATACAATATTGCTAATATAATGAGAAACAGCAGCACGGACTTAAGTTTTAAGCAGCAGCAGCAGCACAAATCTGCTTCCTGCTGCCTCTCACATCCAGATCTGATGCTGATGGATGGCACTCGTATGCTGTCATAACCAAGTAAACTGACTTCACCAGAATGTTGACTGACAAAGTGTTTTAGGGGAAGGTCGCTCTAAGGAAGAACTTCTCATGGCCTCAGAGAGGAAATTGTGACCAACCTGATGAATAAATGATTATCCATTGTGGCCTCATTTCCTTCCATTTTGTGTTTGTACTTGCAGGATGACCTAAGTAACTTGATCATTTGTTTGTCTAAAACCATTTCTGCATCATAATCCCCGTTTTTTATGTGTAAACAAATGTGGTTTGAGTGGAAACTTACCAGATACTGACACACACATCTTGTGTATCAGGGCAAATAGCTGTTTTTTCACACTGCGCCTTGCAGCTTCCTCTACCTGTGCACGTGGTTTCCCGTATATCACAGAACTTGCACAGTCTTTTTATCATCATTATCGTAGCTTCTGAAAAAGAGAGGAGATATGGTGAGTTGGTTACTCTAAAAGTTTAGTCTGCTTTCTACAAAAACAGACACAACTTTTTTTTCCTAATTTGCAAATGAACTGAATAACAGCACCTGACATTAAAATGCTAAATGACTCAGAAATGTATAACTTTCATTTTGATCAATAAAGGGATTATTAATCAGAATTCAAAGCAAGAAAAACTTGAAATTTAATTAACGTGTGGG
Organism: Acanthurus tractus; assembly: GCA_029783725.1. Lineage (NCBI taxonomy): Eukaryota > Metazoa > Chordata > Actinopteri > Acanthuriformes > Acanthuridae > Acanthurus > Acanthurus tractus. The sequence goes on from JAQNCA010000008.1 coordinate 6,210,051, forward strand.
AGTCTTTTGGAATGCACCCATAAGCAGAAGCAGATATTCAACATAACCACAAGAAAATCCAAAGTATTTCATCCTAGAGGGGTGGACAGATTTTTTTTTCCCCCTGTGAAGTCTGAACAATAAGAGCAGCAAGCAGTGGCATCCACCTCCTTTGGTCTTGTTCAGACTTGACTTTGCTGGCAGGCAGACCCATATCAGTGAGACAGGCAGGTTTGTGTGGTGAGTGCCTGTGGGTTTTAAAATCATCTGAGGAGACAACTGCCAGACAGGCAAGAACAACAAACAAAGGGAACACGAATGCATCTCCTTGCTGGGAAGTCTCTAATTTGTCAAGCCGATGAGCTGGCTCCCTGTATAGAAAAGGTATTGTGCCAACCCTGTTCAGGAAGATCTAAAAAGAAAAAAGGAAGGGTGACATTATGTATCTATGAATATTTAGAGAGAGTGTAAATGCAGTCTACAAGTTTGTCCTTGCACTCAGAGGGTGGTAATGATAAAAATCAGCCAGACAGCATGCCTCTGTTTGGTACAGAAAGGAGAGGCGAAGCAACAAATAAGGTGAACGAGTTCTCCTCTCTCCTCTGATTTTTCTTTCTCTAAAAAGACAGCACATTCCACCACATAAACATTCGAATGGAAAGTGGATCTTGAGGCCTTATGAGCTGAAATTATCTCAAAAGAGGAAATTCTAAATTTCACAGGATAATTTAGTCACACTGACTCAGGAAAGAATGTGTCATACAGACAATCCCACATGACCCTGTTAGTATATAACAAGTTTGCACAAGTGCGCACAATGCAATCTTAAGCGGTTCAATGAAGATTAAGTTCGGCCTTTTACTGTGAAGTATACTGAGTAAACAGACGGTAAAAGAGAAATATTCACATGATGGACATTCCTTACTTCTCCATCTTTTCTGTTTATGTTGCATAGTGAAACAAAACTCAAAGATAAACGGAAATTAAAATAGTTTTTACAAACAGAGGAAAGACCTGACAAAACATCTACAGTAAAACCACATAACCACACTTCAACTGAATGCTTACTCCATCTACACAGGAAGTGCACCTGCTCCTTGCGCTGAATAAACGACACCAAACCACAAGAGAAACTGGTCTCGTTTCTACCAACATACTGTAGTTTAAAGATTACAAACTGAAGAAAAACTGTAAACATATAAATGCATCTGAAGCTAGCTGCTGCCTGAAGATGATCACATGACCGCGAAGTGCGAGGTTTCGGAGTAGGAAATGAAAGCAGACACACAGACTGAAGGCAGTGAAGAAGTTTTTCACTCTGTGTGTTTGTGTATTCGTGTGTTTGTGCTCTCAACCTGCCACAAAAAGCCTACTGTGTTATTTCACCGAATCTGCTGGGTGGGGTTAGACCTGCGGCTTGAAGCAACAGAAATACTGTACAGCATGCAGAGCGAAAGAGCAGCTGATTTCAAGCTCCATACGTTGGTGGCATCCTCTTCCTGCTGCCTTTCAGATACTTTCGCAAAGAGCTGACAGGAAATTGCAGGCATGTATTAGTTTCTAGACTTGTCTTAACCAAGAGACTACCAGATAAAAACATCAAAATATTATAAATTCCAGACTAAACTCCTTTAATGGAACAATTTAATTCTCTTGCTGGTGGGCTGGTGAGGTGTTTTGAAGTAAAATCAGCACTGAGGGGGGACAGTCCATTCCTGAGTGCTGCTGGTGGTGGGAAGGTGGTTGAGCCAGAGTAATTATATCATTAGAGTAACTCCTCTGAAAGAGCATGTCATTTAAACCCAGGAGGCGGGCTATGGAAGGGATGAATGGTAGTAATTGTCACCTAGGGCTACATATAATTGCAGAGAGGGGGGGATAGAGGATTAGGAGCAGCAGAAGCTACGTGGTGCCACTGGGCCTGAGTCTTGAGACAGATGAAGGCAAAACAGTGTCTCCTTTAGGAGGGGTAAAGGCTGCCAGACCTGTTAGCAATGTGGCTACACATCAAAGATGGAGATAACCCGTCTGAAGGGGGCTTTAAAGGGCTGTAACCTCCAATAGGCAAAGCCCTATTTAAGAGCTACTATTGCACTCAGTCACACCAGAACAGTGTAAACACTTATTATCTACATTTCAGGAAGACGCAGGTTGAGCAACAATGTTAGCAAGTCAGACAAAAGTTGTCATAGGTGGAATGAAATACATTTAAGCTAATTAACCTGCGCATTATGTGGCTGTTTCAATGCTTTTTTAAAAAAAAGATAATTTATGAATTAAAAATGTAATACTGTTCTAAGAACCGGTGTAAAAACCACTTTGTAGAAATAATGAGCACGGTTTTGTCAAAATTTCAAAAAAAAAAAAAAAAGGAAGCCGTATGTTACTTTGTAGCGCTAAAGCTAAAGCCTCATAGTTTCTCCTAAACTTATTCACAGCTGTGATAAAAAGAAAAAAAAAAGAACAGGAGCCGCAGCTTTGAAGTTTTTCAACAAGTTTAAAAGTTCAACTCACCCGCCTCCTGTAGCACAATACTACCAAAGAGTATCGTTCCACACCAAAAAGCGGAAAACCGAAGTAGCTCCATTTAGAAACGGACCAAACACTCCCCTCTTTCTCATTAATTTCCAGAAGCCTTGACAACGGGTTAATATCCAGACACCGCGGACTTTGGTCTGTCCGCCTGTTGCTCCCCCTCCAAAAAAAAAAAAGACGCCTTCACAGCTCCGGGTAGAAGAAGAAGAGTGAGCACACCAGGCAGGACTTGCCCTTTATGCTCTTTTCTTGAAACAGGAAATCTTCAGAGGGGTTGGACAGCTTTTTTTTTCTCCCCCCTTCTTCTTCTACTTCTCAGGCATGCTCATGTGGCTCACAAAGTCTCGAAACATGTCATTAAGAGGCTGCAAGCCAGCAGAGCAGGACTTGAAATGACATGCTCCAAAATAGCTTAACCAGAGGCTTCACATATAGGCAGGTTAGACAAGTATACTTATAGACAAGTGTATTCAAACACCCTTATTTACTTCAAAGCAGTCACATCTTTCAGATCTTATGTGGAGCTGTCAACTGCTGGCTTTTTCTCATTTTTAATTTTTAATTTTAACACTCATTTAAGTGAACATTTGAAGTCACTAAAGTACAGTCTTTTTTTTTTACATTCTCTTTATGTTTTTTTTTCTGGAGAGGCTCCAGGCTCTCAGTTAATGGAGGATGACATAAGAAGTAACAAGAGTCACTCCATATCTCACGGTGTTGGTTTTTATTGAAGACACACAGAGGTTAAGTCCACTCTTACGCCTATAAATTACCCAACTATTGCTCGGGCTCTGCACATGTGTTTTTGCTGTGCATACTGGAAGCGTGATGTCAGGTTTCAGTCCTGACCCCATGACCCCCGGAGCTTATAACTCTCCACACAGGACGTCTACTCCTTCCTTACCCCATCAGCTCACTGAGCTTTATTAACAGCTTTTGTTTTTCTTTTGGCTAGCCTGCATTTGCATGGGTGTAGTGAAGTGTGGAAATAGACAGATCTTGCCTGAGAATCAGCACATTTTTAAGTTTATTTCAGTATTAAAGTGATCTGGTGTTAATAGTCTGCAGACACATAGGTACATTTTAAACAGGCATTAATAAGGACTGATTCGGCGCACTTTAATGACGCCAGTTTGCCAAAATGTAAACATAATAATGGTGTGCATTTTGTCTAATGGAAAGTCACGGTGTCAGACTTTGAAAACCTCTCATTTACATGTTTGGGGGAGGTTCTGTAAAGCTAATCTAACTAATCTAGCTGAGCTAACCTAACTTTTTTTACTTTTTAGCCCTGGGTGGGTGTGGGTGACTCTGTGTGTGGCAGCTGCTGGTGAGAACGGGCAAGTTGGGAGCCAAGCCACAAGGTGTAGATGTGGCAGATCTGTGAGCCCAAAACGGCCTTTCCCCCGATGACTTCAGCACATTTGAGCCCCCCAGAGGGTCACAACATCCTGCTCACTGCCCACAACACCCAAACAAAGTCCTTTATGACTTTATCTGCTTCATTTGAACAGGAAGTACACAACTCTCCTGTAGACCCAGAAAGCCCTATTTAGACATGGGGGGCGGGGGCGGGGGGGGGGGGGGTGTGGGGGGGGGGGGGGGGGGGGGGGGGGGGGGGGGGGGGG
>JAQNCA010000008.1:6226941-6237080 GCA_029783725.1 Acanthurus tractus
ATCTGTGACTCACACATGCACTCACCCAGACACACACACACACACACAGACACAAACACACACACACACACACACACACACACACACACACACACACACACAGACAAATACTAACAAGAGAGTGATGTCATACAGCGATCCATGTGGGTCGACTAAATTCCAGAGAATTAAACATTAATTGCGCTGTAAAGTGCAGACACACATTCAGGAACAATAGTTGGCACTTGCACAGATACGCATACTGAGTCAAATACAGAACATGTGGGAGCACTTAAGAATCCGGGGCCCCCTTCTGACTACAGCCTTACCTATGTCGAGTTTCTTTGTAGTTCAGCGGAGGGCTATTCTGCTGCAGCCATAACATGTGTAATGTACCGTAACCCTGGAGAGATTAGAAAACATTCTGCAGGACTCAGGAAACACAGTATTCTGGTTGCTTAACAGTATATGTGTGTATGTGTGTGTGAGGATGAGAAAAGGGCTGATCGGGTTGTATGGGTGTTAAGTCTAAGGACCAGTGACCCAGAATAAACAGCACTCCTTTTTCTTAGAGTTCGCACCCCTTTGCACCGTCTCGAAACCCGGAACCGCCAAAGTCAGTCAACACCGACCTTTCACAGACTGAGACGCAGCACTTCTAACGTATTTATAGCGTGGTATTTCCCCTGCTTGTTGCCCTTAACCAAGTCCACCTTCCATTGTTATTCCTTCTGGAGAGGGCATGACATTTGTGGTATATGAAGCACTCTTTCACTACGCTCTCATAACACGCAGCCTGACGAGGGCAAAGGGTTATCCAGTTGACAGATGAACCGAACACCCGACGATTTGCAAAACACAGTGGAACCAACAATTCGCAGCAAAAACAGCATATTAGAGAAGAGAAAACAAATATGAGACTAAACAAAACTATTATGAATTAAAATTGTATATTTTCAAGCTTGTGTTATTACTTATATTCAAAATATTGCATGGTGGATTCAGTTTTCACCGTAAACAGAATGAGAAACTGTAACGGAAGGAGACAAAGTTAAGAAAGTTCATCTTATTTTAGGATGAACGAAATCTTGAACTTGAACACTGATAACTGACTCAATGTAGTTTAATAAAGTTGTAGAACTTACAAGACAGATCAACTTCAAAGCAGCAAAGCTCATATTGGTTTTTATGGGTTAATACGACATTTCCCATAGCGCAAATAAAATAACCATTACTGTCAAACACTACAGGCCACGCAAGCTAGTAAGGGGGCTTTGGACATAAATTCTAACTGTTTTTAATACTTTCAAAGATCAAAATAAACTTGATTAATCAATATGTATGTTGTGTGTCAAAGGGAGCGTTATTTAGTGTGTGCGTTGTCTTTGTTCTTTCCATCATATATTTCTAAACACATCAGGTCACATCTGGAGGGACTGAGGTGTTGGCAGTTGCATTTTTACGACCCCACATGTTAGTAGCTTACACATGTTCCCATTACAGCATCACAGACCTGGAGTGCCGGGGGCCCTGGTCGGCCCCTGGAGCATGTGTGGTCTTCCTCCTGTTACCTGGAGGACTGTTTGACCACCTGCACGCTGCTGCTGTGGATCACATCACTCACGCTGGAGGTGAGAGTGAGCTATTAGTTTTTAATCCGTCAGCCCTCAGTGTCTGATCGGCCGCCAGGGGAAGAGCCGGACAATGAATCTTCCTTTATTTTCTTTACTTTCTTACATCTTCGATCTCTTGTTCTCTCTCCATTCGTCTCTCTTTCTGTCACATTGTCTCTCCACTTCACTGCTTTCCACCTTCCTCTTTACTGCTGTCATTTCTTCATAATCCTTTTCTTAACCTCTTTGTGTTCTCTTTTTTCCTCCTGCCTTTTCTTCTTTGTTTGTATCGCAAACCTTCTCCTGACCCGTTCTCTCACTCTTTCTTTTAAACGCACCTGTCTCCACTCTCTGATTACATTTGCTCATTCTTAATTCTCACAGCTTACTCCATTATTAAGCCTTGACATCCTGTTTTTTCTTTCTTTATCTCTATCCTTACCCTTTTCCTCTTTCTGAACACACACACATACACTCTACACACTCATAACTACAAATTCAGTCATTATGGTCTGCATTTCTTTGTTAAAGGTTAATGTCATGACCTAAAAAGCTCCTTTGGTATAGTTTGTTCATGTAGCTGCTGGCTTGGAAAGAGGAAACTACCCTCAAGTGCAAATTTGATTCAAAGATTATAGAGTTTTTTTGGAGAAGAAATCTCACAATGTGTCTTACATGATCTCTGTGAAATTTTAAAGTGCTCAATGTAAGAAATCTTTAACCCTTATTCAATTTAATCTGAAAAGGAAAGGACTATATGTGAAAAACAGCAGGCGACAGATTACATAGTTCAACTAAAGCTTTGTATTTAGGCAAGAATCATCCAAGAAATCCCAATATTTCCTTCAGAAATGGCTTGCAATGTTTTTGTCCTGTGTTTTTGGATCATGTATACAACATACTGTAGTCGCAGAGCATAGAGGCATCTAATTACATCTGACCCTTAAAGGTCAAGGATGTTTCATTATTTAACGAGCATCCTCAAGAAATCGTGTGAATCTTGGTCTCTGATTTCAATAAATCACTGTGACTCTGCTGCGTGTAACTCATTAGTTGCTTGGGCATCATCATTACTCCCTGCCCCCCTTTCTCTGTCTCAAACACACACAGACAACAACACACAAAGTTAAACTATTGTTATTGTTTTTCGGTGACCAATCCAGCTTCAGTGGGAAAGAGAGTAAAGGTCAGTTCTTGTGTCCGGCCTGCTGGGAAGCTCCTGTCCAAACATATTCAGTTTGGACACACACACACACACACACACACACACATGCACACACACATGCAACTGTTCAAAGTCTTTTTATTTCTATAATTGGATTTAGATTTGAGATCTGGATTTGTGTTTTTGTTCCACTTAGTGCTGAAGCTCTATCTGTTGGCTGGATGTTCTGGTCTGAGCTCAGATGACGGTCTCAGTGCCAGATGATACTGGCAGAAGTCCTCTTACTGGCCAAATCAGATCACAATCATTCAAATGGGACCAGTTGAAGAGCTCATGGGCTTCGAGCAGCTGAGCGTGATCAGTTAGTAAACAGAAATCTTTGAAACATAGAGCTTTAAATAGTGCGGCTGTAGTTAATTGTAGATCTGGGGGAATTACAAAACAAATCTACTCTTGTAACCTGAACATCCAAATCAATGGTAAGAATTAAAGAGTATATTGTTTCTCATCCTTTGCAGCTTTGCTGTTTGAGGAAGCACCTGTTTTTTTTCTGAAGTTTCACTTTGACTGTGAGTTAATTTCTTTGGTTATGATTTTAGTCAGTACCTATACCAGTAATGTAATAATGTGTGGATGTGTCTTTCAGGCTCTGTTCACACATGCATGAATCTATTTTCAGGTTTTACCCCCCATCATTCCTATGAAACATTTCCATTCACACAAGCACGGTTTTAAATGAATCCCTGTCCAAATGAAATCAACTAAAGTGCTGTCTTGAGAATGCAAAAACCAAACGGCAGCAATACACACACACATATGTATATGGCCCTTAAACCATATTGGCCAATCAGAAGCCCGATACAAAAAACATTTTCAGGCTGCCACTGCCACAAGAGGTTTGACCAGTTCTCAGAAAAAGGGCAAAATTAGCGGCAGTGGTTGTTTTGGGTTATGTGTTATGTTGAGTGTTGGGTTATGTAGTGGCCTCAATTGTGATACATACGTAACCTTTAAATGAAAGACTGACTGTACATTAATATGTAAATGTGTAAAAGTCCCATTAGCCAGGTTAGCACCAACAATCAATACCCTAAAGTAAATGGTATACACTCTGATGTCACACATGAGCAATAACAGCACACAGTTTGTCATCACAAGCTTAAAACTCTTTAAATCATTGTGTAAAACCTCTGAATAAACTCTTTAAAATGGGTTCTCTGAATATCTAAAATTGCATCTGTGAGTGAATGAAACGTATGAACAAGCTGCTCTAAACGTGTGACAACCTCGAAACCAAAACAGCCTGTTTCCAGTCAAACTGATGGGTTACATAAGGGTACAGGACAGGAAGCTGTGCATTAATGTAAAAGTCATGAGGCGCTGGCTTTCTTCACATCCTCAGTTAACACCTATTGTCATCAGCATATTGAGAACAGAGCTGGGCCCTTGGCACAGGCCCGCCGCTGTGCCACCTGGGGAACAACGCCTTCTGTGCAGCCCCCAGGATCTCTTGGGATACAATTGTTCCACTAATGTCATTGTAAACTTCAATAGGCTTTGGCTGCGCTCCCAATTCCTGCAACACAATGATAGTAATTCATCATGGGAATATTGAAATGGAGCTGCTGTCTGAATGAGTGTGTTGCCAAAAGGGATTCTATTGTAGGGCAAGACATCCGTGTTTTTCATTTGTTCTCCTGTCGGCTTGAGGAGCACATCTGGCGAAGATGTTCACACTTTGTTTGTCAATACGTGCTAAAAGGGACGAATTTAAACTCAAGCTTTTTATTGCGGGCGGAACAACAACTGGTCCGATGTAAGGCTGGATTGACCGTTTTATTTGGCCACTTGGGAGCAGAACTTCCATGGCAAGTTCAAAATAACACACACATACACTTTTTTTTATAGTGTTGTGAAGTTAATAAGGCTAACATGACATCCAGCTAGTACAGAGTGACTTAGCTTTGAGTTTTTTCTGGTGGTTCAATTTTCTTTCATTTGATGGAAATATCTAACTTATCAGCTGCTACTCTGCGACGCTCATCAGATTGTTAACGTACCTCTCTTCCACAGATGGGCAGGTATGGTTTAGTTTTTCAGAGATTTCTCGCTGAAGAAAAGCTGTCTGTTGATCTGTGCAGTGAGAATAAACCAAAGTATTAAAGTTTGCTGGTTTGACATGTCTGTAAAACCAAAACAAAGAGCTTAAAGTTGTTAAAATGTACTTCAGATCTGAAGGAAACAGCAGAACCAGGTGATAATTCTCTGTTTTGCCTCCTTGAACATTGATCTAGAACAGAAAACCGCAGGGTGTGATACTTTTAAAGCTGCGCTCACACTGAGTGTTTTCTGATCTCAGTACGATCAGTACGATCTCAGCGTTTTCATAAAACTGTTACGTACAATTGAAAAAAGTATTTTATGATGCTATGGTTAAGGTTTGGCTAAGTGTGGCTGGGTAAGGATCTGCAAAATTATTTCTAGGTTGAGTTTAAGGTGCCTTCATGTCATGGATGAAATAATAACAGCCTGATTGAGGTTCATAGATTGTGATCATAAACAAAAAAAAACCCAACGTGCATTGTGATGAAGCAGGAAACAAGCAGCAGGTCTTTATTTTAAAGTTTGACTTTTGCATGACCTCATACCCACGCAGGGTTTATCACTCTCTGATAAATCAGCCTGACTTCCTCCATCCTGTCGTGTTCTTGGGAGAGAACGGTCTCAACATTACACAGTAACATGACCAGTTACTCATATACGCATGATTGATTAGTGCAGCTTTGAACTTACAGGCCCAAATCATTAAAATGACATCTAAAGTTTACTACACTCACTTTTGTAGACATGGTCGTCATTTTTATCAGCCATGATGTCACCGTACTCATCAAAATAATAGCTGAGATCTGAGCTTTGAGGTCCCGACTGGGCGAAAATAGGTGAGTTTTCAAACTCTCACTGCACAGGAAAATAGTGGATCGCTCACAGCTCTGACAAGCATAAGACGCTGGCCAAAATGACAATAAGATCCGAGTTTTAATTAAAAATCATTTTAAAACAATTTCTAGCTCGTGCCAAGATTATAGACATGTTACTTGTGCAATATTTTCTGCATCTAATAGACCGAGATTGTGTATAAATATGAACCATGCATCTCCTCACTAATGAGATATCCACATTTAGCCTTGTGTAATGAGTTTTACTGGTCTGATGATGCATTCACATATTTCTGGATTAAGTGAATAATGAATCCCCCTCTCAAAACACATCAGACCCCTCTTGGGCATTATTTTGAATTTTAGCTCAGCAGTGCAGATCCTACCTTCGCTTAATTATGTCCCTCATAGTAGAGTGTAAGCTAATAAGGGAGCACCAGGTGTATTTGCGGTTGCTGATGACCACAGATTCTTGATTGGATGCAAAAACCGCTCGAACTGCACCTGGAAGCTCAGGGTCCTTAAAGGTCCCAGACCCAATCAACCCAATTTTGCTGAAATCTTCTGTGCAGATTGGTCTGGAATAAAATCAATTGTGGTAAACGAGCTGGAACCTGAAACCTTGTCACCCCAGAGGTCTGTACAGATCATTTGTTGCAGGCAAATAGATATCTCTGTGCTTGTTTTGCACCACGCCGGTCATGTTTATTACATCAGGACAAATCAGAGAGAGCTGTGGTGGTAATGATGACATCCTGATGGAGACAAATGTAACAAAAGTTTATGAGCCAAAATGTGCTTCAGTTTTTCATCATTTCCTTACAGCTGTGCTGCCACAAAACAAAACCTGACACCCATACACTCTCCTGCTGTCATTTTAGCATCGACTGTGCTGTAAAAACAGTTTTCAGAAACCCCAAATCTACTCTCTCTTTTAGGTTTGAACCTTTCAACGCTCATGAGATTTATCTGTTTCACAGTTGTCACAGTGAAGCTTCCTGCCAGGATTTGCCATCAGCTCCCTTATCAACACCAAATGCTGCATCCTGGGATGCCTCAAAGAGCATTTTTATCCTATATAAATGCACATCAATCAAACAATTTGTACAGCAAGTAGGACAGATATATTTTAATGCTTGTCCAGGCTTTTTACTCCCTAATCTACATATATATTCAGCAGATGGCAAACGCTTGATGGGAAGGCTGGTTTTGCTGTCGTGCTTCACCCACTGGAGGTGTCCTTGATCTGTATCCAGTGGTTGTGGTGTGTGTGTGTGTGTGTGTGTGTGTGCGTGTGTGTGCATGCGTGTGGAGGGCTTCTCACTCCTCTGTGAAATAAACACACCAGATAACATCTGTGTTGGTATGCTGCACCCTTGTGGTGCTCAGCTGCTACATCTCTATGAGTCCAGATAAGGAGGCTGCCTGGCTCCGAGGGAGTGAGATTGAATCTGTGGCATTTCACTCGATAAAGGATCCCACCGCATTTTCCCCCGGATTTAACAGCCATAGAGTGTGTAGTGGAGAAAATCATGGCACCACGGAGGTGTCTCACGGAGCAGTAAAATGTTTTAAATTGCTGTAAATGTACCACACCGGCAGTTATCTCTGTCAAGCACTGAGGTACTTCTGTGTGTTCTCAGATGCAAAAAAAAAAGAAAAAGAAAGGGAAGCTTCGGACGGTGTAATCTTGCACTTTGGAGTGCGCACACACACACACACACACACACACACACACACACACACTCAGTCTAATCCAAGCAGTCAATTGTTCTCTATTAAGATGTCCTTTGTCTTGGAGCGCCGGCCTTGTTTGCCTTGATCTTGCAGAGACGTCTCAGGCAGTGGAAACTTGGCTACGGTGCAGCTGTGGTATTGACAGAACAGACGTCCCTGGGAGGTGACAAGGACAGCAATTGATTGGGCCTAAATGAGAGTGAAGAGGAGGATTGATTGCCATCGATCCACTTCCTCCTCCAGCAGGCCCCTCAATCTTTGATTATGACGACTTTACACCCATTCAAGTACGTGTGAGCCTTGATGGGGGAAATCCCATTGAGAGGTATTAGCTCCATTTGCGAAGGCTGTAATTATGAGAGGATGTGAAGGACCAAGGTCAAAGCGCAGCAGATGCCATCAGGCTGGATGATAATAACAGGGCTTCCTCCTCACTTCCCACTCCAATTTAGTCATATACGTAGATAATGGGTTATGGAGAGGATGGTGTGTTTTGGTGTGTGTGTGCTCCCTTTGAGGATGCTTTGTGCATAATAAATGTTTCCGTAATAATGGCTGGAGGACAAGAAAACAACTAGCTTTGATGAAGCACAATCATTTGCGATGCAGAAAAGAAACGAGCGCTCATTGGTGCCTTTTTTTTTCCCACGTTTTTTTATTGAAAGCTTCATCAGAGAGAAAAAAACAACTCATAAAACCCAAGTCAAATCCTAACATCCACAGATGTACAGATAGTTTCTCAAATATCACACACACCGAGCAGCGTGTGCGAGGCGTGACCATGTCCTCCTCGGCGCTAAAACAACGAAAAAGTGAAAAACAAACAAAAAAAGAGAAAAAAAAAACTAACAGAAAAACAACTAAAAAAAAAAACCGCTCTGCTGTCCTAATAAATAGTTCCTCTTTTTTTTTTTTTATCTGGGAAATGAATCCCACGCCTAACACACTTTCTGTGCTGGCTATCTCTAAACAATTTGGTCGGCCATTTCCTAGTGATTGCTGGATTTTGAATTTCTCAGGGAGCTGTTTGAACTTCACGAGGGGGGGTGGGGGGGCTGACTGGCTGTGCTCTCGGGGCTGTGTGGCCAATCGATAGCCTTCATCAAAGGTGGACCGAAGCATCAATTAAAAAGCACAGGACCTCGCTCTTGTGGGGGGGTAGTTTGAGCAATTTTCCCACTGCATTATGTGTGTGGAGAGGGTGTGTGTTCGTGTTTGTGGGTGTGTGTGTGTATGTGCTGGTCTGTGATGAGTTATTGAGCCACGGTTCTCCTTTACACTTTGTGGGAGACAGGCTGTGAGAGTAACTCTGAACTACTGTTTTCCAAACACAGGAGAATCACTGTGGAAAGGGCTACAAGCCTTTTCACAAGACCGAGTCCGAAAGAGCCTCACGACGACCGAGTATGACACGAAACACATCTGATGAGTTTATTTCTGCGCGGAAGCAAAGCCGCCACGCTGACTTTCTGGAACACGTCAGATTTAATGACGGCTACAGTGATTTTGGAGAAAAAGTAAGGGACGGATTGAAAAAAGTCTTTTTTAAAAAAAGGCAGTAAAGCAAGCACCTCGCTTAAAAAAAAAAAAAAAAACGACACTGGAGAAAGCCAGGATTAGGTAAAGTCTCAAGATCTGTATTGATCAGGTATCTCAGAGAAGGTAAGCTCACAGAAGACCAGGTTTACCTTGTAGAGGGTGTATGTGTGTGTGTGTGTTTTTTCCAAAGACGACTGAGGGGGAATTTAATGATGCATTTCCCCACGTTTGACAAAGTAATCTATCGTCTTCCTGCATCGAACGGCAGCTGGAAAACAATTCGGAGCATCTGATCAGACTTTCTTTGGGCACCAGATGAGTGAGATTAACTGTAGTCTGTTCATTTATACTTTATTTTTGTTCAGTGGTTAATCTCTGAACAACATGCTTAACACAACTTTAAATACTTGAGCCAGCACTGCCGAACTTTTCTCTCCCCCTTCTGGCCATGAGAGTAATTACACAAACACTGCCCTCATGCTTAAGATGCCATACTCTTCGTTGCTGCAGCCTCCTCCATCACCACGGTCTCTCTCCTCTGACAAACCAATGATTGCTGATTGCCATGAAATGCATCACTACTGATGTGCTGATGCAAGAACATCGTCACAGAAACCAGATTTTAAAAAATTCTGCCACAGGGAGATTCACCAGGAGGAGAAAGGCTTTACTAGCATCATGTCAACCTAGACAGCAACAGCGAGAAACAAACTTTAATTTAAATGTGAAAGTCCAGCACTGCAGGTTCAATATATGATTGGATAAACTTTTCGGCACTATGGCAGCAAACAATATCATCCTGACCTTTACTCAGTAATATGAATGACTCGAGAACATGGACGTTACACCTCTAATCTGAGATTTCTGCTAATAAAAAATAATGAATGCAGCAGCAGCAACTTCTCTTATGAACCATGAGCTGTTTCTCAAATGCTATGAGGTGGCAGCATCACGTTTAACAAATGATCATTGCTTCCAAAGTCCTGCGGGGCTCTCACATGCTCATGCATTGACCACAAGGATGGTGTTTGTTTAGATTAGGGAAAAAATGCTACAACTAACACAAAAGGACAAGCTTTCACATGGTAAATTGTCGCTTAGTGAGAAGGGCCCCTGGATCTCTGGCCATTTTTTCTTGAAGGGCAGGTGAGATTATCAGACAATGATGGG
>JAQNCA010000008.1:6254785-6264919 GCA_029783725.1 Acanthurus tractus
AAATCAACAAAATTAACATTAGTTTGCTAATACAGGAGGCAATATAAAATATGGATGATATTTTTGACCTGATTAAAATAATGTTTAATTTTAATATAAACTGAAAATTTATTACAATGTACCTCAAATTAGTCTCGATTTCAAAGTATAAAACAACATCATACTAAATATTGAAGCAGAGTCGTTATGGAAGCACTATCAGATTTTTCCTCTTTCTAAACTGCACAATTTTTTAAAAATTTAAAACATATTTATCCATCTGAGAATATTGTAAAAGTAAAACAAAATAAAGGATTAACAACGTCAATGAATCTCTGCCTCCAAAAAACATGTTCTCTTAGTGCTGACTGTCATTTTAATGGATACCGTCTTTACTTTATAATCTACTTTTACTCTTATTAAGTTTTTCAATGCCAAAGCTCATGATGCTACATTACCATGCTGCCTACTTTGTGTGAAAAAAATGTGTATCTGCAAGTAACAAGTGTCCAAAGCTGTCATGTAAATTGTCTGAGGAAAAGAACATAATATATCTCTCTTTAATGTAGTGAAGTTTATTGCAGCAAAAACTGAAAATACCAAGTATTCAGTTCCGTTTCACCACTGGCTGTGATTGACAAAAAAATAAGGGAGCAGGGAGGAGAGAAAACAACGTGAGGACAGGAGAGGGATGATTAAGTAGAGAGCTGATGGAGGTCAGGAGGAAGACGGGAGCGAGGAGCGAGGCAGCAAAAGGAAGGAGAGAGAATTTGAGAGAAGAGGCTGAGGGACACATGGGGAGGAAGCAAGAGAAGACAAAGAAGAAGAAGAGAAAGCAAAGAAGAGAGAAGGAAAGAGAAAGATAAGCGAGAGGCAAGCAGCAGGAGCTGTGGGCTACCTGTTACAGATTCAGCCTCTGACAATGCCTTTATAATGGGAAAGGGAGAGCAACGGAAAGGCTTAATTCACAGACGTGTCAGGGAGAGTTAAGCCGATTTGTGATTTCGATTTTCTGTGTTTGTGAGACTGAGTGTCTGTGAGAGAGGAGGTATTAGTGTGTGTGTGTGTGTGTGTCTGTCCTGTTGTGTGTCTGTCCACTGACAAACAAGGAGGAGAGAAAATGAGAAAGAGACTGACACAAATAGACAATATATGTTTTTGATTTGTCCTCTGTGTGAGTGAGACAGCGAGAGACGGAGAAAAAAAAAGCCAAATAATGGATGTTACAGACGTTTCTGTTACAAATGTATGAGACGATGTTCACAGATCTCAATGTATGGCTATGTTTTGTTGTGTGTGTCTGTGTGTGTGTGTCTGTAAAAAAAAAAAACCTCATCTCGCTTAAGATGGTAGTGATCCTGCTGAGGAGAGGAGACAGACGATTTCAGCCGCCTGGTTGTTAAATATGCTGATAAATGCTCAGCAACCAGAGACAATGTAAAGTAAATACGGCTCATTACGCGTAAATAGAAACATTCAGACTGATGGAGAGATGATCAGTATCAGCTGATTTTCATTTCTTGTTCTCAGGAGTTAATGTTCGGAAATTGCAGCTGTAAAATGGGAAAGGAAAATACATAAATGTCACGCTAATACGGTTTTTACTGCATGATCCATGACGGCTGACAAGAAGTGAAGTAGTTTACATTTCTGTCTGGCCTTACATAGACTTTAGTACATTCCAGTGGCCACGCTCATGCTCCAAGTTACGTGAGATAGAGTTCATTTGCAACAGAAGTTGTGTAATAATAAAGACAGCAACTCTAATAGTACCTCTCTTCTTCACATTATCATCAGACTGTATCCTTTGTTTTTATTGTTTTCATTGAAGGACCCTGAGTGGCTGAAATGAAGCACTGTGTGTTAAGAAAAATTGGAAGAAAAAACAAAATTTCTCATTTCAGAGGGTGCACACAGTATGCAAACATGTACTAAAAGCTCTGCTCAAATAGTCATCTTCAAAATAAATTAGCGACGTTTACAATTTAAGTTAACAATGAACGAAATTATGCAACCTTAGAAATGAGGAAAACATTTAAACAAGATGTTTACTGCAGGCGCTTCCCTGTAAATGTCCATAAATCAGATTCTGATGACTTTAAATATGATCAGAATCAGCCCCAACTTCAAAGCATCCCTGCAGGTAGCCATTTTGCTCATCTCAATTGCTGCTGCGGGTTATAACATCCAACATTACTGCCTAGCTACTTTGTGCTGACATATCACTACCTTCAGGCGGTGGCAATGCCCTTGCTATGACTGAAAACAACCTGAGGCCACAAAGAGAAGCTTACAAGCCGAACTTCACCTCGCAGGCCCTGATGTTTCACTGCTGGCAACAAGGCCTCTGGTTATTGAAACTAGCATACCGTACAGTTCAGCTAGTGTACAGAAAATAACGAAAAGCCTGGTTAGATGTAAGAGACTAGGGCATGAACAATGAAACATTAAGTTAGTGTTGCTTTCTTGACAGGTGAAATATGAAAATCGGAGATAAAAAGACACGAGGGGCACATTAAAAAGCCTCAAGCACATGAAACAATGACCGGAGCTGTGTTCCCGAGTCCTCCGCTCAAACAAAGCATCACTTGTGTCGTCCACATGAAAGAGGACCTGCGCTTGACTCGACACATTCCTCGCTGGATTTGACAGTTGGTTTCTCCATGTGAGGCTCTGTGGTTTTGGAAGCTGATGCCAGTGTGTGTGTGTGTGTGTGTGTGTGTGTGTGTGTGTGCATGGCAGTGGATTTTGGGTTGGAGGTAAACGTGACACGCACGCTGCAGGAGACTTGCAGAGGTGCTGCAGCTCCACACCACAGGATTTGAGTGCTGCATAGACATTCCTCAATCTCCAGAGAAACACTTACATACACACACACAGGCTAAGCTCGTTCACTCAGAAGTTATTGGTCTGGAAAGCCTGATGTTTAAGAACATCTGTTGATGATTGACTGGAAACTGTATACAGTACAGAAAGCCAGGGACCCCTAATACCACTGGCTTTCCCATCTGAAGAGTATACACTGTAGGCTATGAGAGTGTAACTGTAGAAGCCACAAATCTACACAAGGTGCTGATTATGAAATTCCACGAGTGGAGATAGTGTGTGTATCCCTTTGTCTTTTATCTGTATTTACATGTTCTTGCATGATGTTGCAAGATGTGCTCTTCTTTATCCCGTTCTGTATTTTTTTTTTTTACTCTATTAAGGTTTACAATGGCCACACATATCGCTGCCTTCACCCACCTCAGCTGTGACCACAGTTTCCAGATGCCCTCAGGCACCTTTCTACTCAGGTAAGCCCAAAAAAGGGAGGCAGCATCTCAGGTCTTTCACTCTAATCCGCAGCACGAATCCCTCCTTAGGGCTAACAGACTACCAGGGCTGCCCTACTATTAAAAATCAGACTGTCTACAAAGCACAGAGTGCCAGAGACTGAGCCAGGGAGGTGAACTGCTCATACGCTTGACTGAAATAGCAGAGAAATAGTAGTTCACACTATAAAAAGCACTGACTGGAGCCTCACTGGTTGACACTGATGCAGGCCGACTTATCATGGCCTACATCTGTGTTTAAATTTAAAAACTCATTTTTTAAGGGTTTTTGAAAAGCTTAACTGCAAACAGGACAAAACCTAAAGGGAAAAAGGAGGATCGCTAATGTGAAAATTAAGCAGCTGAAGGGCCACAGTGATGTGTGTCAACAGATTTACACGTGGATCCAGAAACCGATGGAGGATTTTTCACCTCTGGCAAAGATGCTTATCTACTGTGTCCTATTTCTTTTCCACTATGAAATGACAATAAGAGGGATCGGCCTCCATCCACTTATTGATCCTGCCTCTGTCAATCATGTTGAATATCTCAGAGGATGCAAAACAAGTTCTAATAAAATTATTTTTACTTCAAAATTAAACCAGTTAAAACCTAAAGTGCTTTAGGCTGCAATTACAGGTCAAAATATATGGACGTAAACTGTGACTTGAAAACTTGTTGTGCCAGTAGACTCAACTATAGTTCACTGTGTGTTTAGCTCTGTAACCCAAACACACTGCTGTACTCTGCTACTCATCGGATGCATTAGCTCTCACTCTCCTTATTTCAGTACGGATTTGAAGTTTAACTGGCACGACAGAGTTGTGAGGTCCGTCAGCGGGCCCTTCGTGACTGAGGGGATAGATGGACCCCGGGATACTGTGAGAACATTTGAAGACTCTTTACTAGAATCATTGTAGTCAGAGCTAAGTTCAGTTTTTCATTTGCTGAGCGGCAGTCATTTATCTGAACAGACATAAAAAAAAAAATCTTTTGTCCCAGTAATGTCCTGAGAGTACTTGTGTTTGTTTTGAACACTTTCTCTCTGGTCAAAGGAAACAGGACGCGATTAATCTCAAGCCAGTGCTGCGGTATGTCATTTTAAGTGGTGTGTAGGGAAATTGCATCATCTAATTCGCTCTTCTTAACGACCTTAACTGAGACAGTTGAACAAACCACTTAGGACAGATATTGCCAATCAATGACCAATCAATTCGCAGCGCCCTTAATTAAGACTATTTACAATTGCAAATAATTAGAGTAATTACATTATTATCAAAAACAAATATTTTACTTGTCCTCACTTAGAAGGACAAGACATTTAATTGGATTTAGAGTGTGTTGGTGTGTGTGTTTTTGTGGGTGCGTGCATGGGTGTGTGTGTGTGAGTGCGGGTGAGTGCGCATATGTGGGTGTATGAGAGAGGATAAGGGTGCTAGATGAAGCATGTAACAGTATTTGTCATGTCTTCTTGGGAGGTCCATTCCTCTCCACGCTCGGATCAACCATTCTTTGACTGCCTTTTTGCAGACAAACGGATCATTTCCCACACAGAGATCTCTCCAGAATATTTACTCTATTTACAAAAGTGAAAAAAGGATTAGAAATCTTATTAAAACAACACAGTGATCTCATAAAGCCTGTCCACCAAAGCATTTCAGCATTTTGTCTCAAAATGTATTTTTGCCACTATCGCACAATTTTTGGAGGTAATATCCAAAGGCTTATAACAAAAAAAAGCAGCCGCTCAATCTCTCTGTCAGTCTCCCTGTGGCACTGCAACAATATCTCCCTTATTTGAATGAAACTTTAACCCCAAACAGACGATTTTTCTGCTGGCAGTGGCACAGTAGCTGCAGTTGTACTGAAAAGGGCAGGAGAGAAGAGAGAGGCAGGGGGAAAGCGAGGCAGGAAGGAGATGGACGGAGACAAAAACAAGAAGAAAGGAAGAGAGATGCATGGAAAGAAGAAGAGGAATTGGAGTGATGACGAGAGAGGGGGATGAAAAGCTGTTGAAGGGAGAGAGAAAGAGCACCGAGAGCAACTCAAGGACGACTGCAGCCCCGTCTCAAATTTTGCCTCGCCAGTCAAATCCACGAGACCGACATAATGTTCCCCTCCTGAATCTGCGAAGCGTTTTTCATGTCAAGCGGGGAGATGGGTATCACACGGTGCACCGATTCACCTCCATCCGATGAGGGCAGATAGTTATGGTTCAATTCTAAGAGGCCCAGCAAGCGTCTATTCAACAGCCGAAGCCAGGGAGAACTGGCTGGGGTGCAACGGAGAGGAATTCAATAATTCACCTCCAGTATGTAAGGGCCAATGCACACTTGAAGCACATACAGCTCACAGTGAGGAAAAGCAAGAAAAAAAAGAGGATGGATAAGTCATGGGGAAAGACAGCAATGCTGCGCTTGGCTGGCACTGCAGCCACTCTGGCACTCTTTGGCAGTGTGAAGTGAATTTAAGAGTCTGTGTGCGTGATTTATGATCTGTAGGCAAGTGAGATTTACTATTAAGACTGTGTTTCCGCACTAAAACAATATGTGTGTTTAGGCAATCGTGCATCTGTGTGTGAGCTGCATGTAAGTGCCTTTAGTTTTTTGGTTTTCCTCTCCTCTACAAGGTCTGCTGACTTGTGCAGCTCTGACCAAACAACAGAGCACCAGAGGCGGGCGGTCACGCTGTTCTGACATCCCACGCCTTACTGCCAAACAGAGCGAAGCATTAGAAGATATGAGAGACAGTTTGAGAAAGGAAGAGAAAAGGAAGACAGATGATAAGTAGAAGGGGGAAAAAAAGGAAGAGAAACAATGTCTGGAAGAACAAGCTATAACCTCATTTAGCTGTCTAGTTTAAAAACGCTGTCACTTTCTATCAATTTCCACGCCGAGTGCATCTCGCCCAGTAATTGGGGATAAACAAATTTTGAAAACTGTTTTCTCCCCACGCTCTCTCCCACTGCTAACAAAGGGCTGCCTCCTCTGTGGGATGAAGTCCAGTTTCGTATGGATGGACTTGTCAAACTTAATCTACTCAGATAAAAACAAACACCTTTGCCAAAATGGTACATGGTGCAATGCTCTCTGTTTACTGTGCAACCAGCGAACTCTCAGTTAAGTTTATCTCAACTTAAACATAGTTGAATTAACCGCTACACAAAACATCATCTGTTACTTCAAACAAATTATTGTTTAAAACTATTTTTCTACAGGAGCTTAAGTTTACAAAGGCACAGGAAGGCTGAAATATAGAAAAAACATCTAAACAAATCAATACAGTAACAAAGCATCAGCAGCAGCTAATTAACAAGTTTATTTACTGCATCTATCGCTTTACTGACCCTTTACATCATTTCACAAACAAGCTAAATTTGTCCAGTAAGACTAACAGTGGACTAAACACTGTTGAGGACAAGCAATCATTTTATAGCAATTACTTAATTACTTACTTAATGAAAGTCTTTACTGAGATTAATAATCATGAATCTTTTCATAGCAGGTAATATATTGGAGCATTTTGGCCTTAAATTTTTACTAAAGTCCTTACAAGACACTTTACAGTATGTTTTTTTTATGCGACTTAACTGGACTCAAGAGAAGTTGAAACATCATTTATTTCTATTCTGTTCCATCCTATTCTCTATCCTACCCTCCACAGTCTTACTGGCTAGCTGTGACCCCTTAACCTTTCATGCTCGGCCGCCTCCATATTGCCTGGACACCAGGAGCACCATTGCACAACGCTCCATTGGTTTAACATGCGACATGTGGTGGGAGCTGCTAAACTCCGGCACAATCAATTGGTCTTTAATGCCTTCAGTAGGCCCCTGAGCTCTCTGAGCTAGAATGCTTGGCTAATTTGATGTGATTCACTGAGCTTGTGGCAGGCTGTGTGTATGTAAGAGGCGTTCTGGTGTGTATGTAGCTGGTGGCGTATATGAGCTCGGGTCATAAAGGGAGACAGATTGGTGACAATCCGCTGACGAGGGTGACAGCTGGGGTTAGCACCTAGCAGCCGTTTGGTGACAGAGAGTACAATGGAGACGGGGCCATGGGGAGGGATAAGGCCACATGGCTACTGCTGGCATGGAGGCATGATGAGATGTACACCACAGTGCAATGTGGCTACTGGCTACTGCCAATGGCTCCAAGAGGCCTCATGACATAAGGCTGCAAGACGAATGGCCGTCAGGCAGCTGAATGGGCTTGTTGGAAACGACCAGTATGGACCACACATATGGCTCTGCATGACACATACAGTGCACACAAACATGACCAGTAACACAAACATAGCCAATGAGGCCGTGCATGTTCTGCTTGTGTGCTGACGGACGAACCATAACAACATATGACTGGAGAGTCTGAGAAACGGCCGGGAGATGAAGAAAACCCTTTGCACATTCAAATAAATACATGCGCTGTTATATTCTGGATACACAGATACATACAGATGAACCTGTGTGCATGTGTTTGCAGAAGTGGACACAAACACACATGCACACAAACAGACAGCACCACACATGCTGAGCAGTTACACCACTAGATGTCTTCACTTTCACAACAGGCACACTCAGTAGCAAAAATGGTTAGCTTGTTAGCAAGCTAGCCTTAATCCTGTGTGAAACCAGGTGTCACCAGTAAAGTGCGGTCCTGACTGTAAAGGTAGCAAGCTACAGTGGAGAAGGGAAGGCTGGACGAGTTGAGAAACTCGCAGGAGAGGTGGGAAGTCGCTGTGGTTGAAAGGCAAACTGAGAGGCTTGGAGGGCAGCTGCAACTGGGTGTGGTATGTGTGTCTGTGTGTCTCTGCCTGGCTGGTGGCCTGCTGTGACCAGATTACATGTTCACTGTCCCACAGCGGGAGTGGAAGTGAGATGGGAAGGACTGAGTGGTAAATGGCCACGGCGGGGAGGCACGCGGCTGGTTGAGCACTCCTCCAGTGAGTGAGTGCTGGACCATCAGTTGGAGAGTGCAGTGTTTCACAATTTGTTCAGTGCCGAGGACTTGTAAGCAGTAGTCTTTTGGACTCAGGCTAACAATGCATTCCATACTTTCAATGGTTTGCAGAAGCGAACAACATTTTTCAATGAGAGAAGCAACAGAAACGGCTCAATTTTTAAGGGTATCAATTGGGATTTCCATCAGGGGGAAATTTGCCTCCTTGTTTAACCTAAATTTAACATTGCTTGACTGTTAATCAATTCGATTTTTATACTAAAAACAAAAACAAATCTGACTAACTGCTAAGGGAAACAACTAATTTATATGCAAATAAATTGAACTACAGAGTAAAATTTCTTTGGAGTCAGTGATTCAAAGAGAAATGTTAAGAAAAGCACTTTAAAACTGCTGACCAATTACTGTATGTGAGGGTTTTCGGTTGATATTTGCTAAATATAAAGACTGAATTTTGCATTATAGCTTTGAAGATATTTTCCAAACATCTATAGTCATAAATCCTAATAGTAAGGTGATACGTATTCACCCTGCATATTCATTTTCTCATTAGCATGGACAAAGTGAACTCTGATAATAAAGCATTAGTCAAATTATGAAGTTATGTTTTACCCTCAGGCTCAAAATATATTTGCTAGAGAGAAAATAACTTAGAACAATGATAAAACAACACAATATGTCATGCTTATTTTGTACTGTAAGACTACTATGGTGCATTCTAGAAGTAAACTACAGTCTTACAAAAAAATGCTTTATTCTACTGTATTTAACACTTAAGTGCACTCTGTATTGCACAGCAGGGCCATAGAATACTTTAAGTAAAAAGTCTATTTCGCTAATTTGTATCTGTGGTACAGTTGAAACTGTTTCATGAAGCATCCAATACGTGTGCCCTTGACTGGTTCAGAATGAATAACAACTTGCACTTAACATGCTTCAGGGGCAACAAAAAGCCTCAAGCAAACATAAAAGCCTCTGGCAAAATGATTTAAAACCTCTAAGTAACAAAACGATGACTCTCATGGTGCTAGGATCAATTAAAGCTCAACCTTGCAACAATTTACTTAGCTACTAATGCTTTTAGCTGCAACAACATTAAGGAGGCAAATCTAGGATGTATTGCAAACAATCGTGTTAGTAAGATACAAAAACATGCATTTAAGATCAGAGAATATTAACTTGGATATTTAAGTCCCAAAACATTCTTGTAATATTCTTATTTGTGCTTATAAAGTGAAACATTCACCAAACTGTACAACAAAAATAAAAAAAGTGTTTTTATCAGTGAGAAAAAAATATTGAACAACTCATTATTGTGAATATTAGTTGCAGACCATGACCTAAAAAAACAAAATTTTGGACTCCTTAAGAAAAAATGTTCTGTACTCTTTAACCAGGATGACTGAATACTATTGGATGCAACGTGACAGCTGTACTGTAGCAGCCTGTGTTGTTGGTGAACGAAATGTAATTAATATTAATTTTTCCCCTGTCTGCTGTCTGGGCTGGTAACCCAGAGCAACAGTCTGCAGCCCGTCTGTATTGTGCTGTGGTCTGGTAAATGATGCTGAATTGCTTCCTGGCACAACCAGCACCTATAAACTCCTAACCGAAAAAATAAAACTAAACGTGTTTGTATACTTAGGAAAGATGGAAACATGTGGGGTAATATGCTTTTATAGAGCTGTGTATAGCAAATGCAGGACAAAAATGGTGTAATCATTTAGCTATCAGAAGTTTTCATGTGGTGCTGTAATAATATGTGCATGCATGCAATTTAGTTGGTTTAACATTTGACCTCCAACAGAGGAGGAATGCGGCTTGAATGTTTTACCAGACAGAATCTATTTTTCTGATCGGTATTGCTTTAAATATAAAAAAAA
>JAQNCA010000008.1:6275698-6286046 GCA_029783725.1 Acanthurus tractus
CATCTGTGCTGTACAATTTTTATACAGGAAAACCGAGTTGAGCCAATGTCTCTGTGTCCTCACACACACACACACACTCACAGTGACCAAATCCCTCCTTGTATTTTTGCCTTCCATACGCATTCACTTTCTGTTTTTTTTTCTCCCTGCCTTGTGGCCACACACACACACCCACACACACACACACACACACACACGGACATCTGTCAGGCTTTCACACAGAGTGGAAAGCCGGATGTTTTTTTTCATCTACACTCATTCCCCCAGAGTAGGTGCTTGAGAAGTGTGACTTTGAAAGTTTTTGTGTGTAGGAGTGTGTGTTGGTGAAAGAGAGCAAGGAAGTGAGGAGACAGAAAGAGAGAGAGCTAGACAGAAGAATGAGCACCCATGGCGCTTGTGTCTGTATGTGAGTGCGTGTTTGTGTGTGTATGGTTGTGTGTGCGGCAGACAAAAAATGCGGTGACTAATATGTTTGTCAGCATGAGACAGCGAGAGACAGCACTTTCTAGACTCCCACTTTGGGTAGTTTACAAGAAAATCTGTCATATATTTCTCAATCCTCACCACCAGCCACCCTGCAGCACTCAACCCCTTGTAACTCCTGACTGATCATGCAGTGTGTTCCCTCTCTCTCTCTCAGTCTCAGTGAGTCTCCCTCTCTCCCTCCATATGTTGCTGAAATCTGGAAAGACTTCAAACACAGGAAAGAGGAGACAGAGAGACAAAATGGGAGAAAAAGAGGTGGCAAGAAGGAAAGAGAGGGCTTCGAGAGAGAGAAAAGGTAGAGAGGGAAAGCAAGCGAGGGAAACAGGTTTGGAGAAAAGTGAGATGTGCTGCGGAGAAAGGACAGGTGGAGGAAGTGGGGACATGGAGAAGGAGAGGGAGTCATGGGTGGTGTGGGCTGAGAGGTGAGGAATGGCCTCAGCTCTGACTAACAGACTAACATGTGATGCTTATCTCTGCCTCTGCCTGCACGGCTGATCAGTCACCACAAGGATGCACACACACACACACACACACACACACAAATGCACACACACACATGCACACAGATAGGTCCACTTGCCATACCCACTTTCTATTGACCCTATTGGTGTAAATGCATGTAGAAAATGCATTGCAAATTGACTGTTATCTCACCAGACAGACCATATGTATGTATAAGACCGGGTGTAAAAGTGAGGTGTAAAAAAAAAACTCTCCTTTTTGCTTTCTTAAGTAAGCCAGGTGACAGATGACTCCCTCTTCTGCAAAGGACAATAGGGATTGGACTAAGTCTGCCTTTGAAATTGCATATTGAGAGCTGATTACACTGGGGCTGAATGGAGATAGTGAGAATGGTTATTAATATCAGGTGTGAAAGCAAAGACCTGCCGTATGATCAGATGTTTAGATAGCATATCAGATCGCATGTGAGGTGTAAATGCTCTGCTACATGCCAAGCATTAAATATCACCCAAACTTAACCTCCTCTGCAGCTACGATATCATAGATAAGATAGAGATATGCAAGATTTTAATATAGAATAATGTTCCTTTACTTTGTATTCTGTCTATTTCTTCTTCTCTTTCAATAAATGTGATGGATTTCTTTTTATTTATGTATTTCTTCTTCACATACAGAGAAGATGTTTGAGATAATGAGGCTCTGCACATGTAGGTCCAACGCAAGTCCATAAAGATAAAGCCAATCAGCACAAATCCCAGAGCTAATAATGATATTAAATGGAGCACAACTGATGTGATTTTTAATGCAAGTACACATGGGAAATGCAATTTTGAGAAAAAAAAGTAATGATCAGTACAGAAAAGCAACAAAAGTGTGTAGAGAGAGCTCTTGTTTTTAACTGCAAACAATAAAAAATGTGTAATCTTTATTCATACTGAATCTATTCTGTTTTATGGGATCTGTTTGATAGCTTCTTCTGTATTCTGTGGTGAGATAAAACTTTAACATACGTTCTTTACATACAGTTTCTCATCCATTCTAATTAAGGGACTTGTGTGCAGACAAAAGGAGGAGGGGGGCCACGAAGTTTCCCAGGATGCCAGCTGTCTGGCAGCTCGCAAGCAGACCGGTAATGTAATTGTTAGATAAGTTTTTAACTTTGTGTTTTCTCGTCTATAATTGCACATTTGTAACCCTATAGTCAATTTTAAATCCAAATCCTAAACGTATTTTTATTCTGGGAAGTCAGGGAGCTGAAATTACTTGATTTGTAAAAAAAAATCTCAGTGTCGATGCCTTAAAGCTCAGAGTAGCACATATAAACACACACACATAAACAAATAAATGGCCACACACTTGAGTGCATTCAGTGTTCCGCTACAGATTTACACATTCACACATACACTGCCCTGAGGCTGTTAAACCTTGGCCTCTTAGTCACGCCACCATGCCCTAATGCAGAGTAATGTGAAACATGGCAGGAGGGCAGGGGGCCAAAGAGAGAGAGAGAGAGGGGGGAGAGGGGTAAGATACACAAGAGGGACTTTCACTTATTGAACATAAAAAAACCTTTATTTAGGAAGAAAGCAAAGAGACACACAGCCTCTGAATTCAGAGGGGTTATTAGACAGAAAGCAAAGCAAATTGTTGCCTATATCTACATTTATTTGTGGCAATGGATGCATAAACTGTGTGCGGGGACGGTGTCAGTTTGTGCGTGTCAGTGTGTGTGTGTGTGTTCAGCTCAGCCTCAGAGCTCCGCAGAAGCTCACCATCTTTCCGTTATTTCCCTCCAGTCCATCTCCGTTTCCCTCCTGCCTCTCTACATTTATTCCTTTTATTTCACTTCATTTTTTATTTTTTACTTTGTTTTCTTCTCTTTAATGTGCATTCATAGAGCTCTGGGATGTGCACAAATTTTTGGGCTCAAGTTGAAACAGTTTCAGCTTTGTGTGAGTCTTAATGCCATTTCATAAAACTGTGGGTAAATTTTCTGTCGCTTTCGAGATTTTTTATGTAATCCTGATGCATCTATATAATTACTTTGCATTTTATTTGAAAACAACTATGGAGTATCTTCTCTTTTTGAAGGTTAGTTTGCAGCTAAATTATTTTTGCATAATAATGAAAACTAAAATGATTTTTACAGCTGGTGGATAAACAGTATGTGTGTCTACGTGTGTGAGCCTGTGTGCTTAAACTTAAATTCATATACAACTAATCTGCATGAGAAAATACATTCTACTGCCTGGAATATGTTTTTGTTTAATAAAAACAAAGAGGAAACATTTCACATTAGGAGTACAATGGCTTCAATCTGTTCACCGCTGCAGCAAAATGTTCAGCTGAATATTTCTGAAACATGCTCACTTTGAGTGGCAGCTAAAGCATGATCGAGAAATTTAAGGTTACACGGATGCTACTAAAGTAAGAAAGAGACTGCATACCCCCTCTCTCTCTCTCCCTATTTTCTGTACACTCTCTCGGCTGTGCTATTAAAATAAAGGTGACAACCCCAAAAAAATATAAAAAAAAAAAAAAGAAAAAAAAAAGACTGCGGTCATTGAGGTTAAAGCACCGGATGAGATGCATTTATTTACTAAGTATTGAACCAAAACCATATCCTTTTACAAACTTAATAAGTTTCTTAGCTGCCTCAACCCAACAACATGCAGGATACCAGAAAAGAAACTCAGATCTTAGGCTTAAGTCCTTCTCTTCCAGCGGTGTCTAGACCTCGCTCTCTCCTGGATGTAAAAGTGTTGCTGCTGGATAAAACCCAGGCAGCGATTATGTTCCCTCTAGACGGGAAAATTATTAGTATTTTTACTTATATTACAGGAGGTATCATCAGTTTGACGCTGTTTGAAGCTCAAGTCAGGGGTGGGAAGTGAATCCGGCAAAAAGGACAAAAAGGTGTGTTTTCTCCATTTTTGGCAGTGAGAGATTCTTATTACACCCTTCAGGATGATGTACAAACACTCATACGTTCGCAGTCGTCTCGCTTTACCTGATGTCAACTGAGCTGACCCTGTCGTTGTGTTGGGCCTGTGAGGGGAAGTAGCAATGTGATTTAGGTTAAACACGCTTCACTGGCTTATAGGTGTAAGGGCTGCTGAACATGTGATTGACAGACACACACACACACAAACACACATGCACACACACAAACACAGCACCTACACCACCCATACAGACATACAGAGAGCATGTGTTCTGAAGGACAAACATTTCATCCCTCCTGGTCTCCCCTACCTTGCCGTTTCAGCACAACTGTCAGCCTTACTGAGCCTGAATGTATGTTTGCGTGTGTGTTTGTGTATTTACTCTATTCTATATAGTCCAGTTCGAAGCACTCCTCTATCTGTCTCCTCTACGTGTCCTTCTCAATATAGCCGGTCGGTAGCCTATGAACAGACTTTAACCTTGTCTTCACGTGTTGCTGATGAATATGTTTCGTATTACTATATCCAATTTCTGGTTTCCCAGCATGCTGATGTATGGCTGGAATATCCGTGTTCAGTGAGGCGTTTGGCTTGAGATGCAATTTAAGTGACAGCACCTATACATCCGAGGACAGTTTGATCGATATCTGGGTTATTTTTTTTTTCTTTTAACAGCTCCATACTTGAGAGTAAATACGAATGACAGGCAGCAGTAGTTTACATAACGCTGGATGTTGCAGTGGACTTCTCGAGGGGCCGTGAGAGCAGGGTGGGGCGTGCTATTAAAAATACAATTACCTCAGAGGCAAACGCCTTGTTTTGAGTGTCAGCATTTCGGAATAGAAAGACTCAAATGCATACGAGGGTCTCCTAGTTAGTACTTCCTAAAAATAATTGCAGTACTTAAATAAATTATGTAAAAACATGAAGATGTATAGTGCATGTTGCTCTTGTTATTTATTGAATTTGTCAGTGTCAGTATTAAGCAATAAAGAAAAATAGCAGTCACAGGAGCAGGAAATATTGATTATGGGAGCTAAAACTTGTCTTTATTCATGACTCCTGGTTGATGACCTTTGACCCTTTGGAGTCAGTGCATGTTTGGTGCAGAAATATCAAGTTTGTTGTTCACATTGATTACTAGTGACCATCCCAAAGACTAAGAATAAACCAAATATCTGATCTTTGCTATAAGAATTTGTCCTTGATGAATATTAATGTTGCTGAGCGGTGGTGAACCGACACTCTATAGCTGATAATTTATTCATACTCCTGTACATTTTTCAGAGCTTTGCAGTGAGGTGATCGTATAGCCCTATATATGGCTCCTCCAATGTGTTGGCACCATGATGAGCCGATCTGAGGAAGCTGGAAGCACACTGCCTTTTTCTTTAAAAAACACTCTTATGTTATGCAGCTATAAAAATAAATTTTAGGATTTGAGATCTGCAGTAAGAACATAAGGACATAAGAAATAAGAACAGGAGAACATTGATTTGTTCAGTGTGATTGCTTTTTAGTTGTGCAAGTGTAAATAGTCTTTACACTTAGGGGACACTTTGAGGACAGAGTGCCTCTACATTGGTAACATATCTTACCTCGCCTTCTCTGTGCCACGGCCTCCCGTTCTGAGGGTACTTGCTCTGGCTCTGGCGTTTCTTCTGCCCTCCGTCGGCAAATTTGCACAGCAAAGGCTCCGTGGGAGCTGCGGAGACAGCAAGAGAAAATTGCGTTAGGAGGACCCATCCTGTGACCCGTCGGAAGGACAGAAGCCCTTTTCAACTGTGTCGCACTTCTGCTCTTCGACCATCACATCTCTGTCTCATCTCGTCTTCCTCCCTCCCTGCTCTCTGCCCTCCTATGGAGCTGCTAGACAAATTCCCAGACCGAGGATGTTGGCAGGCCCTCCCTACCCTGGCCCAGGCTGGCAGCCCATGAAAGAGCATTGCAGGGTATTGTTGAAATAATAATCACAGTAATCGCTCTTGTAAATACCTCTGAGATAATGCAGGACTGCTTTGTCAGCCAAAGCTTATTTCTAGAAGGCGCTCCTGTTCCCGACACGTTATCCCTCATGTTTCACTTTAACAGTTATCTTCTCTCTTATTTAAAAATTTTATGCCTTTTTTCCCCACTTTGCAGCCAGTTTTGCTGTGCTGTGTTGCTTGAGTAAAGGCCGTCAGAGGTATTAAAACTGTTGTTTTTGGACTGAACACTGGGGGCACTCTAACAATTTCTATCATCAACCAGCAGGAAGTCATGACACCAAATAGTTATTCTTAATCCAGCTATAAAAGAAAAATATCCCTCTGTGCTGCGATCTCGTCAACAGCTGTATGCGTACCTGCCAATAAAAGGTTAATAAAATGTTAAAATGACGCGTTCTGCTTTCACAATAACACACTTAAATAGCACTTTTTCACATTTAAGCTGCAGGTGAGCGCCAAAAAAGACAAGAATGGATTCAGTGTGAATCCGTGCAGAGAGACACTGCAGAGAGGGAGAAAAAGAGATGGAAAGAAAGTAAGAAAGCAGAGAAAGGAAAAAAAGTTCTTAGTGAGCTTTTCTCATGAGAAATGGGTGGCACTCCTGGCTGGAAATCTGGGGGGTCTTAAGAGTGTCTGCCCCCCTTTTCAGTCTGCCTCAGCAAGATCAGAATCTCTTTGTAAGCAGTAGAGATGAGAGAGAGAGGGGGATGCAGACAGTTGGTGAACTAAAAGAAAAACAAGAGTACAAAGAGAGTAAGAGAAAGAAGACACAAAAAAGAGGGGAAGGAGTGAAACTGATAAGAAGAACAGGTGGGTGATTGAGGAAGAAAAAAGGGGGAAAACAGATGTAGAGTGACGACTCGGTGCCAGGATCAAACACTCGTTCCCTGGGAAGGTTGCGCACACTGAGACGGTGAGTTTATCCAAACACTGAAGCGCTGCTGCCCTGCACCTGGTGGCTAAAAAGGGGACGTGACGGCTCTCCTGTCATCGCATTCGCATTACTGGCCTGGCAGCTCGTGACACGGCCTCTGTGTGACCATGCAGGCCAAAGCTGGCGCTGTCTGCAGGAACTGAGCAACGGGACCTTTCATCACGTCATGCCAAAAGATGACACCCGCTGAGCGGATCGCTGATGCTTTAATATCTGCTCCCAGATGTTAGAGGCGCTCGCGTTTTTATAATAACGCAGCATCACAAGACGGGAGAGAAAGTAATGTTTTCAGGACTGACAAGGCAAGGACAGCAATAAAACAACCTGGAGAGAAGTGAAGTTATGATGAGTGAGTCTTCCAGTTTGAAGGAACTGATTTTTTAGCTCAATGAGCCAAATGTTGAAGTGTGTTTCCGTGTCTACTTTTTGACATATTTCTACCTTGAGGGCTGCCACTTTTTTTAAAGAATTACTTTACAGTTACAGTAGCTGTCTGATGGTGTAAATGAAGGCTGTGGCACTAACAAAAGTGCAACTATAGGGCCAGAAACATGTCACTAAACTTCATGAGAAAAGGTTTTTGTAGCCAATAATCCCATTTGCTCCAAACCTACAACAGTTTCCTAAACCAAACCAAATAGTTGGGTGCCTTAACTTAACCAAACTGTGCATGAAAAGTGAAAATAATAATAATACTAGTCATGTGTTTGACCTATTCAACCACTACACCACCTTCCCATGCCAACACTGTCACTCTTTATACTTCATATCCTGGTGATGGGTGTAAATAGCCAAAATGCTGATGTAACGGCTGTAGTCTCATCCGGGTACAAAAAATTAAAAAAAGTAAGTGTGTGAGTGTGTTTGTGTGGCTTTAGGGTTTACTATGGGACCAAACTTTCAGGGTCAGCCCAGGAGAATGTTACCAGGAAGGGAGGGTGAGAGAGACGCTGCAGAGGAAAAACAACACAAGCTCTTCCAAACCTCTCCTCTGGCACTCTGGGAGATAATTAGCTATCGGAGAGATTTGGAGAATCTGACACAGAGCACGCTGACGTTACCCCTGTGACTACATCCCCAGTTCCCACAGCGAACTAGCCAATTTGTTTAAGACTCCAGCCCAAGATCAACAGCCTCTAACCGCCCCACCCACCCTGTGATCACACTCACCCCTCTGTAGCCCTGCAACACACACCCTCAGTCTGCTCTTTAAGTCTTTCTGCTGTAACACTCAAAAAAACACACGGAAAGACCCACAAACACATACACACACTCAACACAGCTGCTGCCTGCCTACAAACCTTTCTTAGACCTCTCAGCACACACACACACCATCTCACTGGCACACCCCAGAATAAACTAGGCCACTGGCTGTGCATACTAGCTTGCTGATGCTGCATCTTTAAGTCACAGGCTCCAAGTACAACACATTTCGCACTGGCTTCAGCTCCAGAGCATGTGTGGTAAGGGGCCCCTTGAACAGAAAAAAAAAAAAAATCAGTTATGAACCAATTTGCTGCCCTTTAATGATCCTAAATCATGGGAAAAAGACATAAAGTGCTTTTGGTCAGAGGTCAACAACTGCCGCTAACAAGGTGCTCCATGGGAACTCCTAATTGTTTTTTATGTGAGTTGCTGTAGGAACTGGTAAACACGTTAATGAGGGGTGAGGGCAGACATACACACATGCATGCATGCGTGCCTTGGAGCGTGCACACCAAGACCAATCACACTCGTACACTTGAAAGCAAGAGGCGCAGTGTGAGACAGTCAGATTTCCGTGCTGCTAGCCTCATTTGATCACAGCCTCGGCTTAATCATTCTCCAGACTGTGCATTTGGCTCTGAAGAGATAGTCATGGCTTTCTGCTCATCAATAGAAGTATTACCACGGAGTAAAATGAACCAATAAGTGCATGCAGATGTACTTCTGTACAAGACAGTACGATTACAATAGCCATTTAAATTGAAGCTTGTTGCAAGTTTCACTTATTAGCACTGTGTGCCTAAGCAATTATTGCCGTTAGTGATGTTTCCTGTGGGCCGGCATCTGGGGGAAATCAGCCCTTTGTCTGCAGAATAACAGCGAGCACAGCGAGAACACTAGGTCTCACCATTCCTTTTCTTTCTGGTATCTGCAGACAAAGAGAGCTTGCGTGCTCCGGATGGTCTCGCTAGACCAGCTGAATAACATCTTGATCCATGAATGCAAATCAGCACATGTATTATAATTCATCAATGTCAGCACGTCATGCATTCATTCGCTGCTCAGAATTGGACTGTACATCTGTTTGGCCTGAATGGTGAAATCAATGCAGGAATGCCCTAAAGCTGCAGAAGGAGTGGGTAAAAGGGTTTTGCTCAGTGAGACAGACTTTTTTTTTTTTTTTCACCATCAAGACAGCTACAAAAGGGGCCTCTCACAAGGGCTCGGAGTCAAACTGGTTTGGCCTTGCTCTGCTTTTGGTGTTTGCAAAAGCCCTAAAGAGGACGAACAGAGGGAACTGTTCAACTACTTGAACCAAATTAAGTCACTTTGCAAAGCTTTAGAGAGAGGAAGCTTTTCATACCACAATAACAACTTTGGTCAAAGAATCCTACAGGTTTTTGGCTTGGAGTTTCAATGAGCTAAACATCTCTGAGAAGTCATTTGAATGGCTTGCCATGTTTTACTGCAAGGGCATGTTTGTGGAGAATAAGGAAAAGGAAAAAAAAAGCGGACAGTATTTCATTGGAATTCTGCTGTATTCTGCTCAAGGGGATCTCTAATTGGATCAACAACTGTCTGATTCCCATCAGCTGGTCTGACCTGCCTGCTCAGACTGAGGAAGTTGTGTCTTGTGGGTGAGAGTGAAAGAATGAGAGCGAGAGGGAGTGAGAAACATGGAATGACGCAGACAGACCCTCAAAACGAAAGAGATTTTCAGGGTCATAGTTTAAAAAAAAGGGATAAGGATGTTGCAAAACAGTGAATAGTTACGCTAAAAAAACACATCGTAGGTGGTCAGAACAGGATGCTAAAGGATGTGAGCCAAACCCACAGCAGAGCAGCATATATGTCGCCATTTTCAGAGTAAAACGGACATGCTCATAATGGCCGCCAACCAAGGAAGACAGGCGGCAGCAGCAGCAGCTTCCCCACTAGGGAGGGCTTTGACGGATCCCAGTCGATAGTTCACACAACTGCCACGCTGGCCTCGCATCCTTCAACGTGGAAATGAAGACAGTCTGCCAGCCGTTTTGCTGACAGGGACGGCACGCATGGCTCAATGACACAGCCTGATAAATGGAGCAGGCGCTGAGAGGAGAGCACGGCGGAGAGCGAGACAAAGAGGAAAGGGAGAGAGGGAGATAGATGGAAAGACAGATATGGTGCCATAGAGAGACAAAAAGACATGGGGAGACAGTGACAAAAAAAGGAGGCAGAGAGAGACTCAGAGATGGTAGAAGTGACAGGCGCAGTCCGGTCGTCCAGTCGTCCCGTCGGGGGGGGGGGGGGGGGGGGCGGCGGCCCGGGGGGGGGGCGGGGGGGGG
>JAQNCA010000008.1:6290947-6310900 GCA_029783725.1 Acanthurus tractus
ATGCACAACTCAAGGCAACATATGAAGATCTGTGCGTCTATATTTCTGCCATTCTCTCTCATGAAAACCTTATCTATCATTCCCATTAACATCCTGTGTCTCTGTTACCTTATTTTCTCACACTTACACATATAATAAATGCACTACAGTTTCCTGCTACTAACTCAAATTTTATGTTTGTTGCATGTGGACCTGAGGAAGAGTAGTTCCTACATTAGTAGCAGCTGATGGGGATAAATGATCCAAGTGTCCTTGCTGATCAAAAGAAATACTGTTGAAGGTCTGAGAGGTTTGTTCTCGCTTGCTTTAAAAAACTTGTCTGAGAAGAGCAGGTGTCAACTTCGTCACAAGTGTCAACACGCAGCAGTTTGTGTATTTAGAGCAACGTTCTGGTCTGAAGACCCTCAGCAGACATCTGCTGTGAATGACATATAACCAAAATGTCAGACGACCCTTTCTCCCTTAATACTCTGTTCAATTTTATACTTGCACTCCATACATGTTGTATGGACCTGCTGGTTAATTTAAGCTCAGCTCTGCAGCCAGTTTCACAGGGGTCCAAAGGTGATGAAGACGTCCGGCCCATTCATCTGCACTTTGTCTGACAGACCCCCACGCCTCTGAACTTCAAACAGTGAATCAGACATTCCCAAGGCTCATAATTCATTCAACTCTTCACTATTCTCTTTGTTCTCGAGCAGCGTTGACACAAATTTTTCTCTGTCTTTCCAAAAAAAAAAAAGTTGCTGACAACAAAGTGTCATCTTCTCTTTGCACACTGAGTATATCGACTGATTTTTGAGGGAATTGCAATATTTCCTGACTTATCTCCTGAAGTGTGTGAATTGGTTCAGATTTAAAAGCTCAGGTCGGGGTTATAAAGTGAAGTAGGAAGGAAAAAAAGACAAAGCAGCAAATCATTTGCAATATATGCACATGCATGCGTCTACTGCTTCTGGCATATATCATCAACGTTAGACGGATCACTCTGACTCCTGGCTTCATATTAAGCTTAAACTGGTCAGGGTGTAAATTGCTCAGGCAGGAACGACTTAAAGTAATAATTCAGAAGATAAATAGAGGTTGAAATCCTTCGAAAAAATAAACTAAAATAAAAAACGTCAGGCCTAAATCTGATCAGCTTCCATCTTGTGTCAGCACGCCACTGTTTCCCTCTCAGTCTTCTCACTGTTTCAAGGAAAATAAGATAAACAAAGTATGAAGGCAGCTTGATAGCACATTCCTCTCTCGGGGAAAATACACACTGAAAAAACTCTTCGGCGTTATTTATACTAGCTTCAACAGCTATGCCCCATCATCCCCTTGGAGAGAGCGATAACCAGAGAAAATGGTTGACCCGTGCAGAAAAACTTTGAGTTAAGTCCTTGCCTAAACATCTCGAAAGTGATAAAAAAAGCTTTGTTTTTCTCAGTCGGCGTTAATGGGCCTCAATCGATGTGGGAGTGCCGTGTTTTTCCTCCACATGTCCTGACCCTTGGGGACGCACGGGGAGGTAATGTGGGAAGGGAGACTTATTGACACAACAACATCAATATCACTATGGTTCACAAGCACCTGCGTGGTGGAGGTACCTCCTCCTTATTTGAAGCTGAGGCCAGCTATCAGGGACTCATCGAAGCAGCGTCGGGGACAGAAGGAGTACAGCGTAAGTGGGGCCGCAGATTACTGACGAGATATGAAAACGAGAACTGTTATTACGCTGATGATATTTATCAGCGCTTATGATTCTCCTCCAAACATAACCACCTGTCCAACGCTCTCTTTCTCGCTCTCTCACACACACACACACACACACACACACGCACACACTGGCTTTCTTTTGAACAATTTCAGGAATGTGAGGCTGCGCTGCATTGTTTCAGAGGCAAACAAACCGCCACGCTGCCTCTCATCCGTCACCCACAGCAACCAGCCCGCCGGCCGCCATGATGCGAGGCCTAATTGGGGGAGATGATGAGATCTGATGACTCGGGTGCTCATTGAATGCCCTGGCCTGTTATTTAGATAATGCTGAAGCGGAGCAGCCCCCGTCATCTTTCCCATTCTCATCCATTCGCTGTCCCAGCAGGGGGGCTGCTGGCTAATCCACTCTTGTTTGTAATGGCTGTGCGAACTGAGGGGATTTGGACACTATCTCCCCTCGCGAGCACACATCTAACACTCCCCATTGTTGATTTTACCCCATAATGGGCCTATTTGACGAGTTAACCAGATCCCAACACCCATCTCAACCCCCTTTTGCTGGTCTTTCTATTATTTTGGGGGCAGACTGTTGAATAATTAGACTTTTGAGGCGATGTCCTTTTTCTTTTCTCAGCTTTCCAAAAACCAATTTCCAAACTTGAAATATGAGGCTATACAGCGTTCTCTGGTTTACAGTGTGTGCGACTGAAAAAAAAGAGAGAGAAAGAGTGTTAAAGAAAGTGTAAGGGAGTGAAAAAAAAAACAGCATAGGGAAGCGGAATTTGCAGAGCTGATTGTCAAATGGCAGGACAACAAACTTTTAATTATGCGCCTCAAACTGGCGAAGGAGATGGAGAATGTGAAGTCACGGAGGGGTGCCAAGAGTGCTGCTCAGTATGGGACAGCACATCAAAACCCATTAGAACTGCTGAAAACCCTTGTGATTAATGCGTCTGCTGCACAAAACTGACAAGGATCTGAATTTCAAACGTAAAGTTTCTATGGGAAAAATTCAGCATCTGGGTGGTCGGACATTCATCAGTACCAGCTGTAGTGCGGAGCGGCTCCAACAATACAAATTTACTGAGATGAACGCCGCCAGTACGGCAACGAAAAGAGTAAATATCTGACGATTATCCTCATGAGCAGGTTACAAAAATGGCAGTCACATTTCTGAAAAAAAAAAAAAAGTGTCAAATCCTGCCCAGATAAAGCATGGATGTATTGTCTAATGTATGCAAGGAGCACTCTCTCTGCAGAGGATGTGACATCTTTCTTTCTCGGCTCTTTGTCAGCCAGGAAGTGAATTACAATGAAAAACAATAAGCTGTCAAAATCTCCGAAACACTGTCAGAAAGGTGCTTA
Source organism: Acanthurus tractus (assembly GCA_029783725.1). Classification (NCBI taxonomy): domain Eukaryota; kingdom Metazoa; phylum Chordata; class Actinopteri; order Acanthuriformes; family Acanthuridae; genus Acanthurus; species Acanthurus tractus. Next base: position 6,294,017 of record JAQNCA010000008.1, read on the forward strand.
CATTATTTTTCACTCTGGAAGTGTCAAGGGAAGCTAATTCTGATTTTTCAATGTTTCCACCGGTACCAGCTACAACCCCGTAACTAAAAAAAAGTGATATATTATACTGAACAAAAAAACAAAACAAAACCCATACACTTCCATGGAATATCCAGTGACGTGTAGAAAAACAGGGCATATTCACAAAGGTCAGTTGTTGTGGCCTGATAGATCGGGGTGATACAGGCATGGGGGGTGGGGGGTGGAGGGGCATTAAGGGAGCAACATTTAAAAGCTTACATGGAGAAGGTACAACAACGAGTTCAGCAGGGGCACAGCGAATCAATAACAGCTCGACTTAGAAATCTGCTGTATAATCCTTGATCTCCAAGGCCATTTGCTTTGCAGCCTGAAATTGGATACACCCTGACTACATCCAGCCCCCCCTTACCTCCTCCAAGACACACACACACACACCCACACACACACACACAAACTCACCCCTGCTGCGGCGAGCTCGCTGCTCACTCCACAAATAAGACATTCTGAAAAATTGATCTGGATGCATCTGTAGCGAGATTACGTCTCGGGGTCTAAAAGAGAGATATGACTCGCTCAAAGTAATTCATAAATCTGTGTGTCTATGTGTAAAACGATCAAAACAGGGTCTGGTGAATAGAAAAACCTAGTGCTACTATTATCATAACTACATTGCTGCTTTCTAGGAGACTGCTGCAGCAAACCGGCCATTTAGCCAACACTTCTATAAATATAAAGGCTGGTTAAGGTCACGTATTGAAAAAACACTATTATATACTAACACTACACAGCACGTACTGCTGGTATGATTAAAAAGGACGTGAGAAAATAACTCATCTTTGTTTATTCCACGTGTAAGCAACAACAACTTTTGTAGCATAATTCCATTTCTTTGATGAATGACTTGAGTAGAACAAAATAAAGAGGAGCTATATTGTTCAAGCACATCTGGTAATTAGTCTTCTGCTTGTTTTTTGCTTGTTTACTACGAATTCTACATATTATACATGACAGCTGACTGTTTTTTTCACCTTCAAAAAGCAAATTGCGTATTATAATCTTAATTTTTTTTTGTCTTGCCTTCATTCGGCCTTTATTTCACATTGTGGTTGAACAAGAGCAGATCACTCTCTTTTGTATTGGCGCCCTGTGTGCAATTTGTGACGGCAAAATTTGACATTTAGTTAACACTAAAAATCACAAAGTGCAAATAAAAAATAAGGCTAAAACTCTTATTACTGTGCCTATGTTTGGGTTACTGGCGCTGGTTGCAAAGTGATATTCTTTTTCTTGGTTTTTACTGTTACTGCATTACACATTTATGTGGGATTTATCTTTTATATAAACTTTTGAAGTATTTCAAAACGTGTAACGACCTCTCAGATGTTTTCCTCGACTCTTCCTCCTCCCTTCAGGCTGGTGGAGCGAAACAAAAAAAAACCAAAAAAAAATCCACTTTAACGCTGTACTTCAGTTACAGCACTTAATACTGTGTTGCAAGCAAGACTTGAAAAGTGAGATTTCCAGGCAGGGTATATCTTTAGGTGCCTCTCTGCTGTGAGTGTTTGCTGCTTTTTTTTTTTTTTTTTTTTTAATAAAAAAGTCCCGTGGTGGTGTGTATTGTTAGAGTGGCAGTTGTTGGACTCTCTGAGGCCTTTAAGCTCTCTGTTTTCTCCCTATTACTGATGCCCGGTGGGGGGACAGACAGTTGTAGCGAGATGCGGTGCAGTGCAGCATTGGTGGTCCCAAGATACCACAGATTCATACTTTCCACCTGAGCACAAGATAGAGAGAACAAAGAGCTGGCAATTACCAGACTTCTCTCTATATATACTGCAATCCTGGCCAGCTCGGCTCTGCTGTACTCCACTCTGAAGGCTGTCTCAGGGCCAAGCTGGAGGTAATGAAAGCAACACACTCCTAATGGACTATTGATGTGTGTGTGTGTGTGTGTGTGTGTGTTTGTGTGTATGTGTGTAGATGCATGAGAGGAAGACGGAGAAAGAGAGTGAGAAAGTCTCGAAGAACAAAGGAAGGAAAAGAAGAATGTAGGAAATCATTTCTGTTGGCGCGCCGGTGTGTTTCTCTTTTGTGCATCCGTGTCTGTGTTTTTGCTATGGGAAAATGTGTGCATCTATGTCTGTGAGCTACTGTAAATCATCTATATAAGCTGAGTAAAAGCAGCAGAAATAAACCGCAAGCATGATCCAACAGCCATGATGTGCTGCGCTGCCAGCCAAGGAAACGGAGACAGACAGAGAGACACTGTGTCTGAGACATGAGGTCACTCCGAAACCACCAGGTGTGTTTCCATCGTCCTTCAGCTCAAACACCAGCAGGCAGCTCTCATAAATAAACTTATATATACAAGGAAAGAGACACAAATAGCCCCAGGTAACAAAAAACATTGGCAATTTTGGACACCATCACAGTAAGTTTCAGCAAATGGAACACGTCCCACTACTACTGATCGTCCATTGGCAGAGCGTGCAGGTGTCAACGCATTTTTTTGTGTCTCTGTGTGTGTCCCCTTCCCTGCTGGCAGGCGGTCGGATGAATGAATGGGCGTCAACTCCTGCAGGTCCGGTGGCGCTACAGAAATAACTCTGCTGACCACAGTGACCTCTGCTTGTTCCCACACAGCCTACGTCCTGTTCTAATGGAGACCCATGCTCTATTTTGAGGGAAGCGGCTAGATTTATCTCACTGCCCTCTGTGTCCTAGGGCGGTGACAGTGACGTGATCGGGTATAACCGATGTCTTTTTTTTTTTTTTTTTAAACTTGTTTCCCGTACGCAAGCACACAGAGGATACAATCAGTCCTCGGTCAATTCTGGTCAGACAGATAACTCAACTATACCTCACTTTTTCTGTTCTCTTTTCAAATATATGCCTTCAAATATGCTTAAAACAGGCCGGGATGGGAAAAATAGAAGGATGTAATTTGTCAAACTCACGTGTTTTGATACTTTAACCCAATGAAAGGTGCAGCAGATTGAGAGACGATGACCAGTGAACCGCAGCAGGCAAGCTTGCCGCATTGCTTGCATACCACAGAGAACTTGGAGCATGATTATCCTCCTCAGCAAACTTAATCTTCATTCTGGAGGATGGGAAGACCGGCCGAAAGGCTGTGAGCTCAGTGACCTGCTGTATCTGCTGAGAGGCTGAATATTTTTTCTATTTTTTTTTTGTGCAAAAGAAATGCATTGCCTCGGGTCCTGCATTAGATAAAGCCGACTGATGGCTAAAACTTAGAATCGAGGGATCCATGAAAATATGTTTTCCTCTCAAGACTTTATTCCAAAGGGTGTTTGAGAGCCCAGGCAGATCTAGGAAAAAGTATAAAAGGAAAAACCTAGAAGTTTTTGCTTATGACTGCAAAGTTAGCAGTATTATTCCTGAGCTTGCCAAAATAAAATTCATGGATGGGAAAAAAGAATAAGAGATGCTCCCAAATTTTAACAACTGCTATGCAAAAACATTTAAGTGAGCCAAACTGTGTTTTACTGGGCAGAGACATATGGGTGAATATTTGGTACATTAAACTCCCTTTTATCTATAAGAGTGAAGTGTGAAGTTTTTACTTAATTTTTCTAGTTTTCACATACCGGCTACCTCTGTTAATTGCCTACTTATTTTATTTTAGAGCCAGATGTTAACAGAGACAAAAACTTACGACTTTGGTAGGTAATCTATGAACGTGGCGGCTTATGTGATACATTGTTTAGGGATCCTCAAGAAGAAATATTGTTGCATTTGAAATCAAAGTTCTGTAGTTCAGACCAACAGGAAACTCATTCTTTATCAGGCCTCACAGATCACAATAATTCAGATTTACCCAAAAAGGACCTAACAAAATTCTCCATAAGAGACTCCATGGCCAAACTAGTGGCTCTGCAAGGTTGTGCAGAGGCAGTTTCCAGACAAACAACAACACTGCATGAGAAAAAACCAGGCTCCTCTAAATTATTTTAATGGGACCGCTGTGTTGGGTCGGCGGTGGTGCCAAAGCAGAGGTCTCTGGCAAACCGTGTCCTCTGGCAAGGCTCTGAGTTGTTACCTTGCACTCATCACAACAAAAGAAAAAATGATTAGTGTTGTGCCAACTTTCCAGTGTTGTTTAATCCTGCAGTGTTTTGGGCATCTGATAAGCCTTCAAAAACATCGATCTATCACTCAAACTGACCTTTTACTTTATTGTTTCAGCGGCAGCTGAAACAATGTCACCCAACCAACCAACAAAGGCCCTCAGATTGTTTAAAAGCGGGCTGTTTTTGGTCTGAAAGTCTATTTTGGCAAAGTGGTGCTTTGAGCTAAATTTGAACATGAGGATGCTAATATGCTCATGATGACAAAGCTTATTTACTGCTGTTTGGCAAGTATGTCAGCACGCTAACATTTGCAAATAAGCTGGAGGAAAAATTAAGAAATCACGCACATTACTGAAATACATCTATTGGAGATCATTAATGTTTGTAACTAGAACTGCATACCTTTATTATGATAAAATACGAATATGGTACCAAGAATTATTTTTAATAAAAGAGCTTTGTGTGCTCAGCTCTGGTATTTGAACACTTTCTGCTGGGACTGGATGGTATGTCAGCTGGAAAAGGAGAAGCATAATTTTTCAAAGTGCTGTTTGTCTGAAACAGAAAATGAGTTTCGGTTTGTTTTCCACCTCTCCTTCTGCTGGGAATTGCACAATGCTTTGTTTAGTAATATAAAGACAGATATTGATTTTGTAAATATGGATGATGCACAAAGACTGAGTTGGCTTTCACATATGAAACATTTATACTAGCTAGTTACCTGGAGAAAGCCTTGAAGATGAGAAAAAAAGGGCTCTGAATCAAGACAAACTGTAAGTCTGTAGCAGTCCGTTTCAGTGTTTTCCTCAGTTGTTTAACTTTGTTCTTACATGTGTTACTGGACGTCGATGTTTGCTTTGTAAAATAGTGGTTGCATGTACAGTAATTCCACGTGAGGTGGGCCAGGGGTGACTTGACACAGAAATAAAAAATTACTAAATTACTAATTTTTTAACTAACCACATGATGTGGCACCATGGAAAAACATAGGAAATGAGAAAAATCTTTAGGTTAAATCATCTAGGCAAGATCAATATCTGGAATAAGTGTCAGACTTTTCCACAAAGAGCCACAAATCTAGCATGGCTAAAAAACAGCTAATTTTTCCATGCGAAAAAAAAATTGAGAGAATATATCCTTAATAATTGAGTGTATTATCATTTCAAAGAGATTTTATATTAGAGAGCATTTTTTTTGCAACAATTTCGATTAGACTTCTGACAGAAACCTCCTTGCTGCTCTGCTACCACAAATAAATAATTGATGACAGGAAGCACAGAAACATAAGTGTCATAACTGTCAGCTGTCCACAACACCAAAGAAAGGCGAACACATCAATGAACAGGCTGAACACATGTCAGGGGGAAGGGGAGAGGAAAAATGTTCCTTCATAAATAAAAGCAGCCTCAGGTGCTTGTTTTGCTTGCACTGATATTGTGTGCACTCAGCTATATCGAGCAACATTGATGAGTATTAGGGAGGGATGAGCAGGAATGTGTGCGATGCAAAGAACGGCAGCGGAGAGGAGGGGAGGACGACGCAGGGAAAGCGAGGGATGAAAGACAGTTGCGACAGAGGAGATAAGAGAGGCAGGGACGGATGAGGCCGAGTGTAAAAGCAAGGACAACAAAAAGTGCAAGGGGGTAATGTGACGGGCCGAGAGAGATAGGAGGGGATCAACATGGTGGACAGCTGGGCCGGGGTCACCAGGGTCAAGCTCAGGAAGCGGTCGCACAGTCAATGTCATCCTTTCATCTCGTCTGGTGCAGATGCAGCAACCTAAACTTTACTCGAATTTAACCTTCCAAAAGCACGGGGGTTGATCCAACTTTCACTTCTCTCTCTCTCTCTTTTTCTCTCTTCTGCTTCCCGACGCCACCCATCACTTTCTTCCCCTCCCTGCCCCTTTCCATCTGTTCTCTTTTATCCACCTCTCTTATTCCTGCCACATTTTCTTAGCTCCTAATCTATTTCTTTCCATCGTAACTCCCACTGTATTCCTCTCTATTACTCTCCCTCGTTATGTACCTTTTTTTTTAATCTTTACGGTAACTCTCCGTCTTCTTTTCTCTTTCCCTACATTAGACGTGGTTGAGTGGAGAGCAAAGTCAATCGCTCCTGCCTAAACCTGTCTAAGAGCCGGAGCTCCTCTCCTTTGCCTAAATAAACTTTGAAGCCAATCAAAGGACTTATATCATTTCTTGTGGAAGGGGACTGCGGCAGGTGAATACTTAATATTTCAGTGACGGATCCACTCAGAGTGGCTCCTCTTTCCTCCTCCTCCTCTTTGTGCTAACAGTTGGCTTCACTCATGATTGATACAGTTCAGTGGCAAAACAAACAAAGCGTGACAAATCCAGATTATTGTCTGTTGGCGAGATAAGGTTATAATGAGAAAGTGCATCGGGGGAAATTGATCCTTTTTCAGGAAGCTGTCTGATTTACTGAGGATGCCAATAATAACTTCCTGTGTGTCCTGCCTCTGATGGGAGGTGGGGGAAGTCAGGGGTGGGAGGTGGAGGGTTCATGCATAGAGGACAGATTTCATTACCATGCAATATCCTGAGAAGTGCGTTCGAATGGGAGTTTTGGCGGCTAATTATCATCCATGGCAGCGTATATTGAGAAGCTGTCTGATCGTCATTGTGTCTCCCACAGACAAAAATATGGCTGGTTCACACACAGTGACAGCAGTAGTAAATGAATTATCAATACATAATGGATTTGACCTTTTGTTTCTGTCAAAAAAAGAGAAAGGAAAACATTACGTATGAACAACTCGCGGAGCAGCACCCACACTTGACACGCAGATGCATCATGGGAAAAACGTGCCTTGGCATGCCTGGAGAGGCAGCCATGTCTGAGACACACTGACAGCCATGCCACCAACCCACTTGGCTGCACGTTAAATCTACTCGCCATAGGGGAGAGAAATGGGCCTGCTGACAGGCCAGTTATTAGCCAGGGGAATGTGGGAGGGATTGCAGAAATTAACATGGATTACTCAAGTATGACTGACAGTTTCAGAAGGGCTTTTTGTGACTTACCAAGTGATTTGGGACTTGCTTTAATTCAGCTAGGGACGTTTTAATACCGTGGGCTGTCTCTGCTATCTTGGCACTGTTGCTTTGGAGAGGATGCCAACAGAGAGGGAGTCTTTTTCTACAACAGCACCCCAGCAACAGCCCCCCCCCCCAGTGACACCAGGGAAGTGAATCAAGAAGAACCGGTTCCAGTTCAGAACTGGTTCCAAATAGTTTGATCCACTAGACTCGTATGCATCTGAGCTTAACAGTGCCTGTTATCTAGGCTGGCATGTTTTTCTAATGGTCGCGTATTGCAAAACAATGACATTAAACTACGCTGCCAAAAACTTCCATGAAGTGTCACAGCAAAGATGAGAAACAGTCCAGAGCACGGATTCATTTCAAGGTGGCAACACTAACAGCTGTAATGACTGTAAAATGGTCATTCAAGAAAGGGTGGAAACACCAGCAATATGCACCACCATAGCTGAAGTACACTGGCCCATTTTATGTAAAACATAATGTTAGCGCCACTCAGACTTGGCAGACTTAGCACATTTTTTCTTTGAAAAATGCCGTTCAAATATTCTCTTGTTTCATCCATTGTAGATAATAACGACTGCTGCTGCTACAGCTTTCAAGGGGAGATGATAAAAAGGCTAACAATAAAACCTGTCAGGCCCACATAGGACAAAAAAAAACTGAACAGGAATCAGTGAAGAAATCAAATTGAACCTTCAATAATGACATTTGCATCCATAAAATCACTTAAATTCCCATGTATAAGAGGCATAAGCCTTGTTAAGACAATATGTTTCTGTAGGTCAGAACTTTTAGTTCTGAGCTGTCTCTTGGTGTATGCTGTGTTTTGTTGAAGGAGGTCTTGCCAAATACTTAGTGGTCCCCTGTGACCTCCGTCTGGAATAACCCTGACAGCTGCAGTGGTTCTGTGGAGCCTGGGCCCATCTGGATCACTGATATATCAGGGAAGTAAATCAGGAAACAGAGAATTTGATTTGGATTTTGTAATGCAATCATATCCATATTCACATTCAAGGATATGACTGTCAGTGTGGGCCTAAATAAACCTTTATATGTAGACAGTAGAACTGGGTACTTTTGAAGTGAACGACAGACACAGTCACCGTGGTTTGGAAAGAAATTGTGAAAACAGATAAGGTTAGAGAGAGAAAAGCCAGTGTGCCTTCAAAGTAAAAAAAAAAGAAAAGGAGAAGCAGGAAAGCTTGTACATATTGCATGTTTCCGTTTGGTTCCATCTCCCAGGACCACTGTGCTGCTTCCTGATGTGGTTTCCATTATTTATCCAGCATCTATTGGACAATATTGGAGCCGACTCTCAGCTCTGCTGCCATATTGGCAGCAGCACAATGGAGGGAGCAACAACAACGGAAGTGAAAAGGAAGAAGCTGCAGTGTTACTGCACATTCAGGCTGGACTGAATCTCTGTTTGCACAGTTAGACATGCATGAGAAAGATGGATTCATCAAATTCTGATGCTGTCATTTGGCAACGCTCGCCATTACCTGTTTCTAGCCCCTCTGAGAACGCACAGTCTTGTTTAGTTAGCTGTTGTTTGGTTGTTGACAATGAAATTAAGCTAAATCACGCGAAATGCAGCATTTCACCTGAGCAACAGAGCACATGCAATGTATCAAATGTTATCAATTTTCTGTCTGCCATGGAAGACGCGCCTTATAGCATGTACATGAGATTACCCACCTGTCTAAACCAAACAATAGCTAATGTATCTGCGGTTCAAATTACATTTACCATAGGGTGTCATCTCTAAGCTGTTTAATGCATTGTGGGACGAAGGGCTTTAATCAGCAAGGCTCAGTGGAGCCAGCGGATTAAATCACTTTTTATCTGCGCTTCCTTTGACTTTCCCAGAGCTCAGGGTTGCAGTGTAAATCATAATGCCTCCCTGTTGGGCTCACTTCAGTATGGTTTATTGCTGTAGTAACATTTCATAAATTCCATTTATTTTGCGTACTGAGTAAATCCTCATCCACTGAAAAAACAAGTACAACTCTTTATTCTCACCTCCAAGTGCAAAGTTGATGATTTCTCAAAAGGAAGTTTATTGTGTCTACATGAGTGCACACGTCCATCCATCTGTGTGTGTAGCCTCATGTACCTGTGGATGCCATTAACGGTACACAGGATGTGTATGTGCATTATTGAATGCGGACGTCCTTGATGAAAACATACCAACACACATCATCGTGCATATTTTGGCTTCATGTCCTTTATCAACATGCATGTTAAAGCATGTAAATGACTCTGCATCCGTGTACATGCGTATGCACACTCACAGCCGACAACAACGACAGGGAGAGCGGCTGCCGCATTGCACAGAATAGCTAAACAGCTGTACCGCTCCATCAGGGCTATCGATCATGTCCCTCTCTCTGAATCACAATCAGACGTGGGCAGAACAGAGCGGCTCAAGCAGGCCTCTGTGACTGACTTGTTGGACTAAAGCTATGCACCTCTCATATCAACCAGGCCTCACCAAACAAACCTGACCCGGATAGTTGATCTGGCGCTTTGCTATGCCAGTGCTGTTGTACTTGTTTCTGTAGAACTTCTACATTCAAGTTCTAAGGACGTGTTTTATCGCCTATAAAGAATATAACAATGTCTACAATATTTAATGCACTTGTTACTTATATTACAGTGATAAGGGATGTTGTGATCATAACAGGTATTGATCTAACACCTCATATACTGTACATGCAGCCTCTGAGCAGTGGTAGAGTGAATCAAAAGTGAATTAAACCATAGATTGTATGAATTACACATATAACAAGTAGAAAATTAGACACGATTTGATTAAAAGCTTAATAGTAAGAATAAAGAAACTGTTTTAGTATCATTAGCTGCCATCTGCTATCATCTCCCCACACTAGCAACTTAACATCTCATGTAATCACAAGGAAGTTGGATGTTATTACATTAAAATATAAACAGAAAGTGTATGGAAGCTGTCTATGGTGCCATTAGCTGCCATCTGTTAGAATTACTGCATTGTTATGTACTTTATACTCCTCCTATTCCTCCTCCTGTTCTTTGCAACTCAACTTAAACTTCCTGCCGATATGGAGTCATTTTTATGTTTGTTTTTTGCTGGTCGGTTGAATCTTATCGATGACCCGGAGTCGGACCTCCATTATTATTCAGTATTAACTTCCTGCTACGGGACAGCAAGGTTGCAACTCAATATCCTTTTTGTATTGCCACTGAGAAGAAGAGGGCAACTTATAACAAGACAACCCCATCAAACACACACACTCTCTCTCTCTCTCTCTCTCTCTCACACACACAAACATCTCTTGTCACAGTGTCAAAGTATGATTGAGTGTCTAAGCTGGAAATGCAGAGGCTTGTCAGATGTGGACTTGAGAGGATTGGTGAGTAAGCTTGCTACACTGAGAAGAGTGTGTGCATGTGTATGCGCCTGTATGCATGTTGAGAGTATTGTGGTGCGTGTGTTTGTGCTACCACGGACAATTTGTGTGTGTGTGTCTGTGGACTGTGTTTCAAACGCTAAATGGTGAGAAAAAAAGGATTTCATTAGCATTATATAAATGTTGACATTCCATTCAGGTCAAAGTTAGTGATGCATGACTGTATTTGTGCTTATGCGGTTTGTGCATGTGTGTGTATGCGTCGGGGCTCACACAATGTAGTCGTCGTAGCTGTCACACAAGCATAGCTGTACACATGCACGCACGCACGCACATCCACACGCACACACGCATTTTTGTGTGTGGCAAGCCCCCCCGGGGGGTGCCGCTGAGCTGTCAAAGCAGGATGGATGAAGAAGCTGCCCTGCATAGCAAGGGGCTCTGGGGAAATACCACCAACATGACACACACACACATTTACTCACACGCACACACAAACACACACACTGACACAGACTCTAATATGTATGTGGTGCTGCTTTAAAATCCATAAATTTGAATATGCATGCATGAATCAGAGTGTCAAAACAAATACAAATGTAGTGAGCACACATAACTTGCACACACGCACACACACTCACAAACACACACGCACAGAGTACTATTTGCTGCATGTGTGTGCAACAGAAACAGCCTTGGGGTCCTCTGTGGAGGAACATCTGAGTCTGATAACAGAGGAATGTCCAGAGATCTCCATTTAGCAGACAGCAAGTCGACATGGACAGTGTCAGAAAGCGGAAAAAAGCACTTCCTCAACCCCAAAGCCTTTTATAATGTAAAAACTTTGGGCAAAATATCAAAAGAAAGAAAGCTTGAGCCTTCACATGGACATTAACAACACTTTTTTATTACAGCTTGAATGTTACCTTATAAGTTTTGGAATAATTTCTATTAGTATCACTAACACTGGAGTCATCACGTTAATTTCTGAGATCTGGAGAAAAGGCATCACGTCACATGCAATTTTATTGATATTTTGAGTGCACTCTTTGTTGGTTTACCTCCAAATAAAGTGGTTTATATAATTTAGACAGACTGTCGGCTTGTTTACAGCCCGTCTGATCATCTGGACGCCTGTGCTTCTTGCCCTGTCAGGCTTTGTTGTTGCAATGTTTGTAGGTTTCCAAAGCTTGGCAATTACTTTGGTGAGCACAATGTCATCATAAGTGATAAAACTGTTGGCCAAACTTTCAAAGTTAGTTCCATGTTGTAATCAACAGAGGAATTGATTGTTGTATGCTTTCCCTCACACTACAAATGACACCACGCAAGGAACAGTAATGGGTTTTGCAACAGCCAGCCGTGCGTACACACAGGCATATGTCAACATAAAAGGGGAGATTTCATGGACCCTTTAGGTGGGACCATAGCAGCACCGGACCAGAGCAGACCTTGTAAACTTAACCATTCTTAATTCCACAGAAGGATTTCCTCGATCACGGCAGTAAATCTCCATGCTTGGCACAAGCCTGAACAATCCATTAACAATAATAAAGCCTGAGCGGCCGGGAGACAGACCCTTAAAGGGGAAGGTCAGCCTGATATTACAGCTTTAAAGGTTTCCTATTACGGCTCAACTTCAATATAACCACTCACCTTGCCTTTAATGGCCGCTGGCTATGCAGTGGCTGAGCATATATGGAGATTCTAAATCCAGTCTCTGTGAGATATTACTGGAGAGTGGAGAGCGATTTATGGGTCTGTTTCTGTGCCGCTGGTTGGAGGTGTGAGTATTGTTAATAAAATTGGCACAGAGGTGAAGGAGATCTCCTCGGCATGGCCCTGCCTGGCCTCCCACGTCCTGCTGGGACACATGGGAAGCTCGGAGCGCTGCAGCACCTGGCCCCGAAAGTGCTTAGACAGCTTTTTTTTTTTACCTCCATCCTGGCCTTTCCCTCTCACTCCTCCTTTCATATTTCTACTCTCCTCCACCTTGCTTACCTTTACCCACCACCTCTTGTCACCCATACTCCCTCTGAGACCTGCTATGTTTCCAACATTTCCAATGCTCTGTCTCCTTTTTGTTTTAAACTTTTGGGACACTGATGTCACTTTGGACCCAAAATAAAAGACAAACTTCTGTGCTAACACACAGTGCGGTACAATCTTGTCTCTACACCTGTCTCCATTTAGTGACATTTCTTTCTTTCTTTCTTTCAACCTTTTTTTTCCCTAGCTGTTTTCTCCTTGGCCAGCTCGTTCCTCTGTGTAGGGCGACCGCAAAAAAAAAAGGGGAGATAGGAAGGAGAGAGGACACGGGAACAGAGAGCAGGAGCAAGAGAGGAAAGAGGGGAGAGTGCAAGCTCTTAAGTAGATTGCAAAGAACAGCACAGAGGCATGAGTGTGAATATTAAGAGGGTTTTCTCCTGCCCAAGAAGTTCCAGCCTGCAGCAGAAGCCGTAACGACAGGGAGGGAGAGAGACAATGACAGAAAAAGGGAGAGAGAGAGAGAGAGAGAGTGGGAGAAGGAGAGATGAGAAGAGGAAGAGACCTACAGAAACATCAGCTATTCAGCCCATAGCCACTACAGCTAGCTTCAGGTGTCAGAAATAACAGTGTACACAATCTATCAAGCTGTCCAGCAGATCTAAGATGAGAAATTACCATAATTGAATTAGAAAGGATGTTTCTCATTTTCAAAGTGATGATTTTCCAAGAAGAAAAGGAAAAAGGGGTGATGCCAGAGTAATGTAAAGCAAAGGAGGAGCTGACTCACCTGGAATGCCTGGCGGGGTTTTCAGGTATTTTCCGTTGAAGTGCTGTATCACTACTTCACATTTCTCTGTGGACTCCATCCTGCAACAAAAAGAGATAAACACAACTTAATTTAAAACTATTCAGCATTCGTTTCACGCAAATGCTGAAACTGACCATTTGGTCGTCTTGGAAATAAAAGTACTTGACCTCGACTCTAAATTATGACCCAAACAGGGAGTGCTTGTGGTAAATATACTGAGCTTTATAGTACTAATGGAAGCTTCTTTATGGCACAAAACAAAATATATAATAGAGAGAGCAATTCTGCTGTGTTTTTATTATCATTTTAAAACACCTCAACATAATTTCTTTTTATTTTGCACTGGAGTTCCTGTCACAACTGCAGGAAATGGAGTCTGTGAGGTTTGTGTGCATGAGCAAGAGTTTCGCGTGTTTGTTTGTGACACTAAGTGTGACTGTATTTCATGCCTACACCAGGTTTAATGACTGTATAAAGCACAACATCTACTAAGCGAAGCAGAGTTGCAGGGAAGCGTACAACAAGCAGGATCCTGTGGTCTGTCTGTGGTTAGATTTACGCAACAAAGCACTTAGGTTAAGGTTGAAGAAAGATTATTGTGCTGACTATCACGGAAATGTCATTAAATAGTCACAGACGTCATTAACACGATGCGTGCACAGCGACACCAAGTCTCCATTTAGAAGTCTTGCTCTCTGTCACAATAAAAAATTGTACATTTCGTGCAAATGTACATGAATGACATTTCATTACTATTTCATGGTCTGCAGTGATGCTGGGCTGGAGGTTAATGTCCTGCCGGCTGTGAAGTATCACTCCGTTTCGTCCTAGAAAGTCCAATAAGACGATCTAGAGTCTGACTATGTGCTGCAGAATGTCACTGCCTGCATGAGTCAGAAGTTTATAATGAAATTCACTGTTTTGTAGGGAGACACTTGTTATGCAGCCTCTCTCCCGTCCTTATGGAGAAGACAAAATAGAAAATGAACCAGCGAAAGGGGTTGCAGGGGATGTAGAGGAAGGCAGATAAGAAAGTATCAAAAGGTAAAACTGACAAGTTTATGGAGGGTAATGACTTCATTTGATTTCCGGAGTGGAGGAAAGACAGAGAGAGAATACAGGAAGCTGACTAACTCGTCTCCTCTTTTCCAGCCACCGGATCAAACGTCAATGGGCCGAGCAGTTGACCAGCAGGGGGGCTCTGATCTCTCACATCATACGCACACAGACACTAATACCCATACACATATCACATCAAAACATGTACAAAAGTATATCAAACACATAAAAATGCACCAATGTTAACACGCCCACGCATATCTTTCATCCTTGTGCTCAGTGGGGAGGAGAAATGCAATCTTTTGAGGATATTTAGGAAGGTTAGCGCTCTATTTGTCAGTTTAAATCTAACTCAGAATCCTCAACCTATAGAGTGAATAAGTCATGCAAACACACGCCTGCCATTGTCAGAGTCAGAGCAATGCTATTAGCTAACTGAGGCTGCACTTTGATAGAATGGTGCTTTGAGCTCAATACTAGCATGAGTGTGCTAATTTGCTCACGACGTCAGTGCTACAATATGCAGATGTGAACCAGCTGTGTGTTTGAAAGGTGCTGTTTTTTTAGAACGTGCAGCTGAGGCTGACTGGAATGTACCGAGTGAATCAAACTGTTGGACAAACTTAAATCCTGACCTGATGATGGCGCTGCTGGGAAAACTGACATTGTTGCAAAGCATCAACATGTGGAACATGAATGTGTTTCAGATTTCATGGCCATTGTCGAGATATTTTGTTGTATGAGTTAGAACTTCTACATTGCTGGTGGTGTTTCATGAGTCAGGGTACACTCACCGTGGATATCTGCACTGAATCTTAGAACTGTTGGTGACGTTTAAGTGAAAGTCAGAGGATCAGCTTATAAGTAAGAGGAATGTATCCTGTGGGGTCCGTACTCAACCCCATACTAACTCCTTGGAGCCACAGAGTCATCCCTGTAACATGGCTAAAAGCATAAATCATAGTGCAATCAAATCAGTCAAGGCCTGAAATTTGTTTTTCTGTGTGCGATCCAAAATGCCTATAAATCAAACATAAGCTGCAGTGACTCAAAGAGACATGCCAACATGCATGGATTTGCACCTCTTGTGCATATGTTACCATGCAGATTCTATGATATACACTCACAAAGGACTCATAATAAAATGAGACATTTTTTAAATGCAGGCTTGACTGATTGCTGTGCCTATGGTAATATCCTCTCGGAATGTGCAGAATCCATTGCTTTCCAGATTTTCATGCTTTATTCGCTCTCATCTCCAAGAATACTCATATCATCCTGTCAGCCTCTCACTTCTCCGTCCTCTGTCTCTCATCCTTCTCCCATCTCTACATTCGTCCTCCTATTTTTTTTTTTTTTTTTTTACCATAGCTTCTTTATCGCTCTCTCCCACCCATCCATCTTACTCTTGGCCCGTCTGCACCTCTTCTTTTTGACGTCTCTCTCATTCCTCCCCGTCTTTCAACCTTGGTTATTTCCTCCATTTTTCAGTGTTACCCTCACTCTCTCCCGCCCCATCTCTCTCACTTTCGGTGCCCTCCTTTCCTTCCCTCTCTGCCCATCCTTTTGTTTCTCTGTTATGCCCTATCCACATCAACATCTTTCTCCCTTTTCCTTTTCCTACTTCTCCTTTTAGAATACATAATCTTTCATACTTCCTGGCATCATCCATCTCTCAATGACCCTGTATCCACCCTTTTCCTCATCTCTCTTTCTTTGCCCTCTGTCTTCACTGTGTAAGGAGGGACTGATATTATCTAGTCAGTGTGGCTTGGCTGATCAGTGGGCTCTGGCCTTTAACTCATCAATTGTACTCAGTAAGTGAAAAGTTCAGTAAAAACACTGTCATCCAGCTGATTCAAAGAATTTGTATCAAAGGACAAGGTATGGTTTTAAAACAATTCTTTATATTTGATTTCTCATGTGATATACAATTCAATTTTAGGTAATAAACCAAACCTCTCAAATGTTACATGCCGAAACATAAGCTGCAGTGTGAACTATGTGTTTAATTGTTCAAATTACAATTTATAGTTAAAAAAAGCAAAACAAAATAGTGAAATAGAGTACAAATACACAGAAGCTTCCAGTGAGTTTTCAATCTTCAGCGGTAATCAACTCCCTTTATTTGTGTAAGATAACTTTTCCTCATTATTTCTAAAATAATTATGGATTCAACTTGTTTTACTTCATGTATCACTTTGTATATACGAACTTGTGAATTGTATACTTGTGTATGTATTGTGTGTATTTAATTTGTTGGAATTATCTCTGATGAGAGTATTGTGCTATCAATCGTATTGACGTGAAAGTACATTATGGTTTTTCTTACACATATTATCAGTATACTTACATTTATAATATGCTCCTTATCTGTGCCCACACACACACACACAACTGGGCTAAACGCGCCAATAACCTTTCGATAATGCTTTCACTTTAGCAGTCAGCGGCGTGAC
>JAQNCA010000008.1:6311689-6327504 GCA_029783725.1 Acanthurus tractus
CACACACACACACAACTGGGCTAAACGCGCCAATAACCTTTCGATAATGCTTTCACTTTAGCAGTCAGCGGCGTGACACAGACAGGATCTGCATGAAGTGCACCTAACCTCTTTATCGCTTTTGCTCTCTTCCACTAAACCTAACAACCCTGTGCAGAGCGCGCACTTTACTAAGTTGAGTGCCTGTGAATAACGATTTATTTGGTTGTGCACTGCATCATAAAAAACAGAGGCAGTTTTGAGGATATTTGTCGGGATGTTTTTTGCTGTCCATTAAAAAAAAAAGGGGGGGGGGCTGAGAATCAGGTTGAATGCATCAAACTCCCCCAGAGTTTTTTTTTTTTGTTGCGCTGTTTTTTCAGTGATTTTCTGACTGGAAGTGTTGATGCTCAGCTTCCCTCGTGCTCTTTATCCATTTTCCCTCACACCCCCTCTGGCTATTCATTGTTTGGCTTCTCCTAAACGCCATCCCTCCTTGACTCCTTCCAGCAGGTAGGCAGACAGAAAACAGGTGGGTGGACAAGAAGCAAATAAGGCAGACAGGCTGTTAGGCAGTCATAGGAAAACAAACCGGTCAGCCAGACTGTCTGTTGGTCGGTCTGCTTTCAGGGTAGCCAGTCAGTCAGAGAAGCAGCCAGGTAGGAAGCGAGGCAGGCTGGCTTTTCACTGTGTGCTGCTGGTTAATGGCATCAGGTGCTGCTGTCTGCAATGATTAGTGCTGGGGCTGGAGTAATGGGCTCTGATAACAGTAATGGATCGGCCCACAAACACTTAGCTCAGTTTACTCTCTCTAATGCCCCTCATGGCCCAACCCTCAGCAGCTGTCTGTCTGTCGGTCTGTTGACACAGCTCGCAGGAGCTCTGTAACACCTAAAAAATATGGATTTCTTTCTTTTCTCCTTTCTCCTGAATCTCTGTACGTTTTTTTTTTTTTTTGGACAACTTATCAATTAACACCGTTTCCTTTCATTTGTTTATCCATACGCTGAAAATAATTGCATTTTTACCTCTGTTATTTCTTCATTTTTCCTCTTATCTGACTTAAACACAACTCATTTAATTCCAGACACCCACACTCACTTGTTTCACTTTCTATTCCCCAATCTTCCTCCGTCTCATACTGCCTCCTCCTTCTTTTTCTCTTTATAATAACCTCTATGATTAGTTCTTTTTTACCTAGCCATTGTTTCACACTCCTGTCCTTCTCTCTCTCTCTCTCTCTCTCCCCTCCCATCTCATTCCTCCTTTCTATCATGTCTCTTCTTTCTCCCACTGAGGGCTGCTTGAACAGGTGGCTCGTGGCAGCTTGTTGCTGTGCTCTGCTTGTTGGCCTGCAGGAGGCTGCCTACCTGTCTGTGTGCGTACGTGTGAGAATCTGCTCATGAGGGTGAGCGTTGTGCACATCATGTGCATGCGCGTGTGTGCTTATGCACAGGTGTGTAGGTGTGCAGAGGTCTGTCCGTGCATATGCTCATTTATGTGCAAAAAAAAATTTGCCCGTTTATGTGTGTGTGTGTTTGTGATATTCTGTCCTGTTGTAACCCTCAGTAATAGAGCAGGGAATAGGAGAGGAGTTCAGCCAGAGCAGGTGATTAAGAAAAATCCCTGCAAGATGGTGGTTTTGTGGCCGTCATTGGCCTCCTCTGGGTAAACAAGGGAGAAATGTGTGGAGAGGAATGAGAGCCTGGTGGCTGCTGCCGAGGACAAGGACAGAACGGTTTATGACTTTGGGGGATTAACGAGCTGAAGTGGAAACTTTTATAAGTAGAAAAAGAAATGTTCTGTGTTAGGCTTGGTTTTTTGGAAATATAGCAGCTCTGGTTATACTGTAAGGACAATGGGGTAATTGCTGGTACCCATGAATGTACAGGCACATGTGCACACAAATACACACACACACACACACACACACACTTTGATGCACAGGCATGAACAAAGACAGACTCATCCACTGGAAGATGCACTGCAGAACAGGCTTGGAAATGAACCTTTTAAAGATTTAATAGCTCATAAGCAGGATTCATTTAACAAATGCCTTTTTAGAGTGTGCTTCAGTCTGTGCATTTTGAAGTGTTTGCACAGCTAACATGGGTCAAAACTATATGCAGCATATTACTTGCTTTCATAAAGTAACAGGAGAGAAGGGGGAAGAAATGTACTTACAACAAATATGTACAGTAAGTGGAGGATTAAGATTTAATGAATGTTTATGTTATGGCACAAGGTTTCATAACCCGCTATTTAAAAATCTGTTGTCTCTTTTACAGTAGCAGCACAACCGCTTTCAACCAAATGTGTCTTTGTCACATTGGTATCATTACTATTGTGTACCTGGCGAAGCCGACTCCTCTGCTGACCCCATTGGCATCCCTCAGTATCCTTGTGGAGATGACGTGACCCAGGGGCTTCAGCATGTTCTCCAGCTCCTGCTCATCCATGGACACTGGCAGGTTGGAGATGTACAGGTTGGTGGGGTCCTGCTCCTGTTGCTGCAGAGCCAGGAGGTAGAACGGCAGGTGGGATCCATCAGGGATGGATAGAGGTGAGGGAAAGAAAAAGGAGATGAAAAAGATGAGTGATCATGGATTATCAATAATAACAGGAATCATAAAAAATAAATTCGCTGTGCATTGAGTCGTTGTGCAACATGTTGCAATGCTGCCAACAACAGAAGCAAACTCTGACTTCAGTATCATGACATTTGGCTTTATTGACACATACACATTCATATTCACGCACACAATATGGATACTTCTGTAGGTCACTGCACTGCGGCTCTATGAGTGAGACAGTGAATTTGTGGGATACAGCGTGGATTTGCATGAGTGGCAAGTGTTTTAAAAGTGCAAATCTGTATAAACGATCGCATGTTGTGCATATTTACAATCGTTCGTACGGAGTCCTCTTGGTGTGTTTCCTTTTTCCTGTTTTAAGTGTTCATTTTAAAGATCAAGCGGAAGAGAGAGACAGAGAAACTGAGAGTGAGAAGCTGTGTAGTGTGTGTTGTACTGACAGCATTTTCTCTGTAGTGCCCAGAGGCTGCTGCTTGCTCGGTGAAGCTGCACAGCTGGTGGTGGGCTGAGCCCGAGGTAGCAGAGGGCCCTGTGAACTCTACTGTAGAACAGCTGGAAACAGCAGCCCAGCCCCACCAGTCAATCAGTCACCGAGCCAGGCAGCCCCGATGCGAGTCAACCAACTATCCATCCAACTACGCTACGAGTCAGTCCGTATCTAAATTAAGCATGAAAGTACATTATGTCATCCTTATCTGTAATTATGTATCTTTAAGATGCTGCACGCACATTAGCATATTCTTTTCCAACATATTGAATTACATTCAATCCATCCTCCCACCCAGGTACTGAGAAAAACCATCCAATCAGGCAGCCGGCCAGATTCTGATCTGTTAGCAGCTCTCATTCATCACGTCTCCTCTTTATCCAACATTCACATCTCCAAACATTTCATCCGACAACAGCCAGGACCCACAGATTCAAGCCAACAGGAGCAAAAAGCAATATTACAGAAAAGCAGCTAGATTGTTGTTTAATGGCCAGTGTGATGTGATGAATGAATGAATGAATATTGAAAAATTTGCATTAGATTTCTGTCCATGTAGCTCACCAGTATTTGTAGATGGAGTAGAAATTGAATTGAATGTCTCCCATCACCCACAGTTGAGGATGTTTTAATAGATATGAATCTCTTTGATAACTTCAAACAGATCGTTTGAGGCTGCCCTACTGAACTCCACTTTAAATGTATGTATTTAATGCAACGAACCCTTAAAATACAACCTCTCTTATCAGAAAGCAACAATATAACCCAGTTCAGATCAATAACGTGAGTTTCTCTTGAACGAAGCATAGCCGTGTAGAAAGGCAATAATCTGTGTGATGGTTGGGATCTATCACATTTCTGTATTTTTCTTGAATAACAAAAGCTTTTTAGTGGGACACACATCTATAAAAAATTATGGAATGATATAAATGCCACAGAAAAATGTTACTTCTATTAGTTCATGAGCGCTGAAGTTAGCCAGGTCCAGTCCCATAAACCTCAGGAACTGGCAACAAGACAGGAGAAGAGGAGAAGCAAGGACAAACACAGCAACTCTACTGGCTTTCACCCAAAGAAAATGATGAGAATACTGTATGCACATAACTAAAATTTAATAGAATACACACAGATTTTTTTTTTAACCAAACCACGAAGAGGCTTGTAATCAGTAAGAGCACTTCTTTACTTTGAATTCAGCTGATTAGCTTCAAAAAATGCCACAGAAAAGATGAATAAAGTGAGTCTCAGTGATCTCTTTCACAGACATACATGCAGCACTGTTAACAGCAACTTCAGCCTCTCTGTAAACACCGTCTCTGAGATCTTTATAGACTCTCTGTGCATCGTCACAGGCAACGTTGTCACACTCCGTCTTGTTTTTGCTTTTCTGTTGATGGCGGAGGAAGAGGTTAAGGAGGAGGAGAGGAAGTGCCTCCACCAGCGTCCTTCCTCCATCTCTCCATCTGTCAGAGGAGAAGACTGGTCCCTCCCCTGATTAATTAGCCATCTTATCTGACAGGACATGTTTGATCTGATTAAAGCCTTCGGGAGAAAGCCGGTGCCCGACATGAAAGCAGGAAAAAACACGGCTCTTTCTCCTCTGACCAGGAACTCAATTTCCTAACTTCGGGGGCAAACTAAACTCCTCCTTCTTTTGTAGGTTTGTCACATTTATGTGCTCCGGAGCGAGCGAGAAAGGGCTCACGAGCGTTTGTATAACACAGGATTTGGCAGTGAATGAGGCTTAATTAAATATGCCTGTAAAAAATCGACTGTACACGTGTCACTCTCCTGCTAAGTCCCTTTGGTGTGTGTAGCCGTGCAGCTGTGCTCTCCTTTGAGTTTCACTGGTTATGTGAGGCGATGTTTTTCAGGATTATGTCAAATAGGCTTCGTATTCCAATGCAGACAGGAGGTCCGGATCAAAGATTTAACTGACTGACTGACTCACTGGGCTAAGCCAATGATACATGAGTTTATATGTGTGTGTGTGTATATGCATGTGCATGTGTGTATATGCATGCTTTGGAATGAAAGCACTCTCTCCTGTAAGCATGTGACAGTAGACGCGGTGAAAGAGTGTGTGATAGAACGTGAAGCAGTAATTTGTGTGCACGGGCTAATAGCAGTGGGCTACGTTTGCTGGGGGATTATCACGGGGAGGCCTCGTCTACGCGCAGCCGCCTCGCTAAGTTTTCTCTTTGATGACGTTCCGCATCACAAAGCCCTAAATACCCAGATGAGAAGGTTACGGGGACGAGTGGAAATGGGAGCATTTTGACGGGAGGTGAGATGGGCTGGCCCATTCCCACAAGGAGATTTAATTTCCTTTAATGTCAGCCTTCGCACTCACGCTGCTGTCAGCCTATGAAAGAAGCGGTAATTGAGGTGTGTGTGCGCATGTGTGTACCTGTGCACATATCCTATCTCAGAGTAATTATGCCTGTGCGTTTATTCCATCAAATATGCGGCGTCTGTGTATGTATCCTTTTTTGTCCCATAAGTGCCCCGATTCTCCGGTGTGCAATGGCGGTTGTGTCCGTCCCCCTTCGCCATTGACCGGCCTCGTAGAGCGCTAATGGAAAGGCTCCGGGCAGCACTGGGCCTTTGATGAGCATAATTCCTTCACCTTGCCACGAGCAGGACAGAAGGAATCCAACTGTGTGCACGCAGGAGGAGGGGAGGCGGCCGACGTGTCATTTTCCCACTGACGGATGGCCCACTCGCTAAAGCTGACAGCCCTGTAGCTGTTGTTTCATTTCGACACCCTGCTCTGTTTACCGCACTGTAATTTCTGAGAACATTACCATGCTGGGGGGGCAGCGGCGGCAAGGAGGGTATTAGCAAGAAGGAGAAAAAAAAAAGAGAAGAAAACAAGGATCTGGGTTAAGCAAAAAAAAAAAAAAAAAAAAGAAAATACAGAAGAGATTGGAGTTATAGATCCTGGTGCTAAAGGTGAAATGGTGAAAAGGTAAGGAAAGGGAAGAGCTGGAGAGAAGGGAGGCAGCTGACATGACAGGCAGATATAACACATTAAAGGAAGGCCTTGTTGCCTTTTGACAACGCTTGAGGGAAAAGAGACGTCAGCTGTTAGAAGTCTCACGTTCCGCCTTTGGGGCTCTCAGGGCTGTATCCGTTTAACTGATAAAAGTTAGACAGATAGATATGTGTCTTGACTGGGGGCACTGCATCTAACGCCATGTTGAGGCTCTGAGCTGCCCTTACTCTCTTGTCAACACTCACTCTTTGCTCATACTTTATCTCCCGGATTCCTTTACCCCATTCTGTCTTTCTTTTTCCCGGTGTCATATCACTAATCTCTCCGTAGCCTCTCCTTCTCCATCTCTTCCTTTTGTCATTTCTTACTGTGCCATCTCTCCTTCATTACTCCCTGCTCTTCCCTTTCATTTTCCATCAATCCCTTCCTTGCTTGTTCTTCCTCCCCACCCCACCATTGTCGTCTCCCCTCTCCTCCACCCTTTATCCTTGCTTCTTTCTCCTTCTCCTCTCCCCCTTCTCTATCCATTCAGCTTGCTCAAGAGATTAGAGCTGTATGTGTAATTGGCTCTACAGGGCCTCTCAGCTGCTCCTCTAAGCACAGGTACACACTCTACAAGGGCGCGTGTGCATGTATATGAGTGTGTGAGCCAATCCTCGGTTTTAACACAACACTGCTCCCTTCCCTCAGGTATGCCACTCTGGCCAGCTGAGTGACTAACCAGCAGCCGGGAGGAGCACAATTAAAGCAGGAGACAATGGGGTTCCATGTTGTCTGGTTAGAGAAAACTGCAAGCAAACAGTAGCTGCTGTGTTGCTGCTGCTGTGAGGATGTGTTGCTGACAAGTTTGCAGATGCCAGAGGGAGTGTTCCTGTGCTCTTGTATATAGGTTGAGGATCTGCACGCAGATCTTGCTGTGGGAGCCTGATTCTGCAGAATGCATTCAAAAAAAAAAAACAACAACAAGCAGGCCAAAGAAGAAGTGGAGGGAAGGAATAGGGGGGGTGGAAACAAGGGATCGGGGAGTTTGGAGAAGCATACGAGCATGTCAGCTCACTTCAAAAGCTTGAGTTTTAATTTGTGAGGAGCCAGAAATTTCAGAAAGAAAAAAAGGTAACACTACAAAGGAGCTATCATTTTGTCAGCCGGCTAGTCAGCTGGTCAGACAACGGCAGGCGAAGTCAGGTGGGCAGCGCGCTTCGCTTTGATGAGCATTTCCCATCGTTTTCCGTTGCCACCGACAAACACAAAGCACGATCGCTTTTACTTTCCCCCCTTTGTAGGGGCTTTTTTTTTTAAAGCGCTCTCTCAGCACTCTGCCATTCTGTCTGTTATCAAGCCCCTCTGTGAGGCTCGACTTCAAACCTCACACACACATCCAAGACTCTGTCCAGTGCAGTCACTCACACGAGATCCACACCACGTAGCTGCTGGGAGAGCCAAGCTGCAGGAGACTTTGGCGGGAGAACTGGATTTTATAAGTTGCTTCCCATTAAACAAACAGAAGCCTGTTTGTCTATCCTGCATTAGTGCAGAGAAGGTTTTTTTTTTTTTCAGCGCTGTGTTTTCTACAATGGCTAACATGTTTTCGTCAAAATGTGATTCTGCAGACAGATGGTGAAACTTCCAAGGCTTGAAATCCCTCTTGCAGAGGCTACATCCTTGCAAGCATGCCGAGATCTGCGAGTGCACGTTACAGTCCAACATATGCACAAACGTCTCCGTCTCTAGATGCGCTCGGTCACAGAACGGCATGTCAGAGAGCAAGAGAAAGACGGCGAGAGAGCGAGCCTGCAATGCGTGAGGTCTTTCTGCTTCTCGTGGGGGGTGGGGGGCTGGGTGGGGGGGACTGACGACATCCACATTCCTGATTCAAACCTTCTGTTGGAAACAAAGGGGCCGTGAGGCGGGGGATCGGTGCCATCACCCAGGGCAGCCATTTTCAATCCAATTACCATATTACGTTTGAACAAACAGCCTAAAACACCTGTCACTTAAGCATGGCTTCAATAGAGCTGCGATAAACGGGTATTGGCAGGGGGTTTAAGACAAAGCATGCAAACATACCATGTACACATGAAGCCGTCGGTGCTTCAGGAACTGAATTAAACATGTTTTTCCCGTTATAGAAAACATCTTTTCCTCTAAGTTATACTTTGATTGTTTTTGTGGGTTGTATTACTATAATTTGCTTGGCATGTACACCTGTAGGCTTGAGAGAGATTAGAGAGGAAACTACAGTTATGTTTTCCTTTTTGGTTTATTTTTGGGGAGTTTCATTTTGGAAAATTGAGTGGAAGCACGTTACGTATTCTTTATCTAAAGCAGGGGCAGCAGGAGTGAGCCCAGCAGCTACAGAGTGTATTTGAAGATGTTTTTCATAATCTCTGTCGCATCTCTTACAGTTTTAAAACTATAAGGTGTTCTAACTCAGTCAAACTTTTTCCAATATTTCTGCCGTAAATTTAGATTTAGATTTTTTTTTTGTTCATGTGGTTTTTTTTCTTTCTATCCTAAAACTAATTCAGATGTCTCAATTCGGTGTGACTGCCATTACATTTCTGTTTCCCAATTTTTTTTTCCCTGTATGAAAATTATTGAAATCAACTTAATGTAAGAAAATATAAGACCAGGAATACTATGGGACTAATCACTGAAATCTTTGCCTGTTATTACTTGTTATAAAGAAAACAGCCACATAGTTAAAGTGAACATATTAACAGTAAAAAACACCAGTATTTATGCTGACATTAACTCCGAACTGTATTTCATGTACGATACCATGAAAAACGTAATGAAGTTTCTATTTCTCACAACAAAACCTGATAAAATAAGATATATACAGAAAAATCCATTGTGCCATACATACTCATACTGAACATATGCTCTTGGCCAATAGAGTCTATGTCAAAGATGATGACCTCCCCCCTCCTGTATATTGACATTATATTGACAAAGTCCAATTTCCTGTCCTGTCATCATCATTTCAATTACTTGCAGTAGCATGCCCGTTAATTAACCTCTCATTTCATCTCATTTCACACCAAAAACTAATCCAAAGTTTGTCACAGGGCACAAAGTTCTTTAAAATGGTCTTTTTTTTTCCTTTTTTTTTCATAAGATACAAAAGATAAAAGAGCAGAATATGAAGCTCGGGAGCAAAAGATTACAGGCTCACCTTGCTCATGCACTGTTCCATTTGGCTGGAATACAATGTTACCTGATTAAATAAAAATCTTGCAAATTACCATACGTTGCTGCAGAGCACAGCTTAATACATCACATTATTCAGCTGCAGAATTCTTCCCATGAGTGCAATCCAAGCCAATGACAACTAAGTGTGTCCTAGCAGCCCAGAGGCACCGAGGTGTTTAGTTTGGTCTTAAGATCTACACTCATTCACTCACATAATTACACACAAGGCTACTGCATCTCATACTTGCACAAACTCACAGCAGTATACACTCACAGTACATATGATTGCACGCAGACGAAAGCACATATTGTCAATCTTTGTCCTATTACTGCTTAAGGAAAATGGCTTTCTAGCTACTCTGTATTATGCTGAGATGATAGATGCTGTGTAAGGAACAAAAGTGGGTGATACATTATTGAGCCTTTGAGTATGCTAACACAGCGTCGGGGCTTTGTTTTACTAACTCTCAGAGCTCAGCCTGCTCTCTGCTGGCATAGCTGGTAAAATATTCATCCAGCATAAGGCAAAGTGAGCGCTGTGGCACAAAACCGGCTTTAGGTATGTCCGTCTGCGTGCCATCTTACTGTGCTGTTGCATGAAAATTCAAGCAAAGGTACAAGGAGAATCTTGTACATTACAATTACAGAACAGAGAACAATCAAGGTCAAACCCTTGATATGAATCTTAATGTGCTGTGACCCCTAAAATCTGTTTTTTGTTGGTCACTAAGATAAAATACAGATTAAATGTCACTTAAACAGCATCAAACAAAATAACAAAAAGACAAAAGCGAACAATGTGTTAGTTTATTCACATTACTTCCCTATGCTGTCCGTGACTGTAAACCCCTAAAACTAATCAAGCCTATTAAAGCATTAATATTTTTCAAGAATGTCACATACAAATAGTTTCATTTTCAAAAAAACAGCCCAAAACAGCGGGGCACTCTGAGTTTTACCAAATGTTTCTCAAACAGGAACAAATACCGCAGTCGTTTGGGACTATTTTCAGCTGCTGATTAATACACATCTGGCGCTCTGGTGATTTTTTAGAGCACCAGAGCGGTGGATGTGGGACTGACTAGAAATTAACTGCAGTGCCCATGTTCATCATAATGAGGAAAAATGTCATCAAGTGCAATGGCTCATTGATGTATTTTTAATTTTTTTTCTCTGACAACAACAGAGGTGTTTAGCGGGATAATAGGCTACATTTGGCTTTCAGTACACTAGAAAGACTCCAGCCTGGAAAAAAATCCACTGTAAGTGTTTTTATTCTCACACAGTTTGTTGATAAGAAAATATAAAATATCGCCAGTCTTCTCCGACAACATCTAGGAAGCGTCTTCGACTACATCAAGTGAGATTTCCCATTTTACAGATGTGCGATGGAGGGATCACACCTTTACTTTGCAAAACAGACATAACACCACTAAATTATGTCTGCCATCAATGTCACGGCTCATACATTTTGATGCCGGGTTAATGTGAATTTAAATGGGTCGATATGCGCTTCACCCGCTTAATCACGACCCCCTGATTTGATTTTGTATCTCCCTCGGTGAGCTAATATTCCAGAGATTAAAATTTCATGTGGAGCTCATATCAAAAATTCATTATTAACATGGAAGACGGGCACACCTGCCTTACCCCTGTGCTCCAGCAAAAGGAGACAAAAACCCATGCGTGCGTAGTATGAGCGCGCGGGCACACATGCATGCAAAGATACTCTCTGCAACGCTCCCCGAGGACTTCCAGACGAATTCCTCCTCACTTTGTGCTTTGGAAATATAGAGGAATTTCCTCATAAGCCGTGATTATGTCCACGGTCGCGCTCCCTCAGCTCAGCAGTAGACAACATTCACAAATGTCTTCCCGGTTTCATAACACATTTTCATCACCGTAACCTTCGTATTTTTCCATTACCGTGTTTGCAACAACAGCCCATTGTGTTGTTGCCAGGGTAAATGCATTTTTCCCTCTTATGCATCATTCATGATATAATTTCTGAGATTGAATTCCTCCTGGCTGACATCATGTGGAGGTGGAGGGAGCTGGGGAGGGTTTTGGTTTTGGAGAAGAGGGGATGAGGGAGGGGTCGATAAAGGAAATGGTGGCAACCAACATGAGGACCTCGGTGGACTGACGCAGGACAGCAATTGATCAGTAAATCATCCTAAACCATCTTCCTCCTTTCACATTTGTCTTTTCTAAGTTTGTCTGTTAACTTCAGGAAAAACATTTTTCTCAATTCACAAGTTTTCCTCTTTACCGTGTAATCCGCAGAGTTAAAAAAAAAAAATAAAGAAAACACTTGATCACTTACTTTGGGCAGACATGAGACAGAATACTAAACTGACCACATAACATCCTGTAACTGTTGCGTTTGGCGATATGCCAAAATGAGGCTTTGATATTTTTGGGGAGCAGCTTTCCCCAGGCACCCAACAAACATAATTTGAGTCCATGGAGAGTGAGCGGGACTTTAATATTACACCAGCATTCTGCATGAATTGCTCCGTGGTGGCTTTGTGGAAGTGTACGCTTTGAAAAGAACAATGCATACAGCTTCTTTTAGTCTATTATATTGTTTTTACAAAGTGTTTTTGTCTTCCTACTGATGGACACGAATGTTGATTTTCTGTGATGACTGTGGACTTCACGCCTGACTTTATCGTTCATGTTACGTTGGGCCGTTCCAGCTAGCTCCTGTATGTGAAGGAGTGGTGATTATGACTCTTGAACTACAGAGTT
Organism: Acanthurus tractus; assembly: GCA_029783725.1. Taxonomy (NCBI): domain Eukaryota; kingdom Metazoa; phylum Chordata; class Actinopteri; order Acanthuriformes; family Acanthuridae; genus Acanthurus; species Acanthurus tractus. Next base: position 6,323,697 of record JAQNCA010000008.1, read on the forward strand.
CAATGTGTGAGTACGTCGATGATCTACTCAAAACCGTTCCACAAACAAACACACAACAAAAAAAGCTATGATTTTATAACTTCTGTTTTGTTTTGCTCTTCACTGAGAACTGTGACATTTAATGTGGTGGACCGCTGACTATTGTGTCTGTGTTATTGTAGTCAATTGAGCTGGACACTCTCTAACTTAAAATGGCTCTCAGTACAACCTGTTTGTGCTCCATGTGGTTGTTCTCAGCCTGAGGTTTGTGTACTTTAAAGGGCAGTTCTGTAGTTTCCAGGGAAAACATGCACAAGATGGTGCAGTAACTCAGCTAATTTGACAAGATTTGGAAGAAAAACCTCAATGCTTATATCACATATGTGTATTTAGGTGTTAAAAACACACTTGTGCACATTTGCTTTTGCACTAACCAAAGTACTGAACAGATAAAGTTTAGATGAAATTTGCTAGAGGAGCTGGGGAGAGGCGTGTGGGAAAAACATGGCCTAAGCCCAACCATCACCAGTTATATGATCGCTGTTTCTCATGTGAGATTACATGTCAGCAATCCTCCACAGCCATAGTTTGCTCAGAAACTCAGATTTTCTTGATGCTATCCCATCTAAGGAAGCGGTTCAACATGCGGGTACTTAAGCCTTCCTTATAAAGCTGGAACGCTCGACACAAAAAAAACGGGTTGAGAAGCAATACTCGAGGTTCCCAAGATCACATATATGCTGCACTGTGACCCCTGCACTGAAAAACCTCCTAAAAAGCCCATGTGTCGGCAGCATGCTCGCCTCTCCACTTCAGAGAGACTTTCCCCATTCAGTGCATGCTGTTCTCCGAGCCTCACCACATAGGATCCTCAGGGCTGTCCTCAACGGGGTTAACCGCATCATAAAATCGTCATGCATGTTAACTCCACGGCGCACGGGTCAAATGAGTCGTGGCAATGGATGTTAAGTGACTTCAAAAGGCTGCTTCTATGCTTCCCCACCCTACGCCCCCCCCACCCACCCCCGAGTCTGTCTCTCCGGCACATGTCTGCGTGAAGAATGTGTTCTGCAGAGCGACTGGGTCGGAGGATTGGAGTTTACAGATAGGGAGGAAGGCGAAGTCACATGTGTGAAAGAGAGCTTCCTCACATGATCGAAACACTCACAAACACTCTATCACTCGCACACAGCCGCACAAAGTCGCAGCTTTTTTTTTTCCTTTCTTTTTTTTTTAGTCTGGTTTTTTAAAAAAAGCAGACATACACTATGTTGACGAGTCGGATTCAGCGCTGAGGCGACAGGCAGGATGTGTGAGTCTTTCAGCAGAGTAGAACAGCGTCATCAGAAACCAGGAGAGTTACAATCTCTTTGTTTCCCTCCACACTCCATCACCTGCTCTGCAAATGGAGGCACAATGCAATTTTCACTTATGAATCTACTGCAAAAGCAAATAGCGTACGCAGTTTGCCTGCTCCACAAACACACCCTGAATAACTACCCCGGGTCATGGACTCATTTGTTATCCCTTAATGTGCAACTACTCACCAGGGAACACTAAGGCTGCCACGTGAAACTACACTGCGACGTGAGCGTCATATGTCTAAGTGCAGGAGAAAGACCTCGCCTTAGCTCCGCCACATCTGTGCAGAACAAAAATGACAACACAGAGGAGGCGAGAGCGGCTGAAATATTGAAATATATATTATTAAGAATTATTTCTCAATGGAAAACAGCAACAGCAAAAGTAATAAAAAAGCAATAATGGAAGTGTTGCGTGGGGAAAGCACTCAGAACAAATCAACATTTATGTGACATCAGTCAGCTTCAGTGGTGGAACTGATGCAATGATTTTCAATTACAAAACAGTGATGTGGAGTATTAGTTCCCTTTCCTGCACAGAACGCAGGTTCTCGAGAGCTGCTATTGGATTTTAAATTAACAGACAGCGAGAAAAAGAAAACCAACATAAATCTTTGTATGCACTGATTAATCCCTGATTTTAATACTTTTCCAAACTCAGTTCCCATTAATCTCCCTTTTTGAGTGTTGAATGTATTTTTTTTGGGGGGGAGAAACAATGCAAAATGCTGCCATAAAGTCACTCTTACATATGTGACGAATGGATCATTAAAACTGGATAGGTTGCTAATGTGACAATCCTGACTATGTATTTACATCACATTTAAAAGTGAGAAATACTTTTTATAGCGTCTGTATAGAGCACTCACAAAAAAGTCTGATCAAATAAGGTTTAACTGTACTACATTTGTTCAAAAATACCTAAAAATGTATGAATCTGTAGTTTTAACCAGACAGTGTTTACAAACTACAACAAAGGATTCATCTTTTCTCCACAGGAGCCTTATGTTTCCCCTTGGCTGACAACTGCCTCGGGGCCAAAGTTAATATGCATGAATTCACACATAGACTTCAACATAAGTGCTGCCACTGTGATGTAGTCATCTTAATATGGTTTTTGCAGAATTATTATCAATATAAAATGCTTAAATTGAGGATGAAATGCAATATCTCGGTTTGTTTGATTCCCACATGTTAAGTACAAGCTGCAGATGTGTGACAGCTCGTGGCTGTTTCAGCTGTGATTTCTTAAAATAAAAAAATAATTTTCATGCTTTTATTGGTATTCTTTCTTATCCTTAATTACATAATTACATTTGAAAAAAAAAAGGAAAACATGTACTCACTATAAAGTCACACTATTAACAATTCCTTGTGGTCTCATGCTCAAAAAAAAAAACACATGAAATTGCCTGTTAGCCGTACAGTTGCAACCAAAACCCCATGCAGGCGATAAAAGCTAGATCGCGGCCAACCTCCCAACAATTATCCAATAACAATAACAAAAACAGAAAATCTCTGTGGTAATTTCCACTGCTAAGTGATTTTGTTGAACAATCAAAAACAGTACAGTAAGTTTCCGAACCCAAAGCCCATCTCCTAAGTGTGTGTTTCAGTAAAAGCGTCATTAGCAGCAGACGACCTATATAGAAGGGACGGCTGCGTGTTACAGTCTAATTCTCACCCTAAATGACTTGCAAGAAGGGCGGTTCAGCGGGAGATAATGTGTTTGTTATGGACACTAATGACACAGCGGAAGCAAACTAACGACCCACCCTGAGTGTCCCACCGAGTTCAACAGCTCCATCACTCCCATTCTATAAAAACTTGAAAAAAATGATACGCTTCCTTTTTTACCAGAAAAGGTGGGGAGGGGACACAGCGGAGGGAGGAAGAGCGAGTCAGAAAAGAGGAAGACAGAGTTCCTGCTCTTTTGCCTTGAAGTTTGTCCAGTAAAGCCATAAAGGGAGGAGGCGTGAGAGAGAAAATGCAGTGAGTAAGTGAGAAACAGGAAAAGGAGTGAAAACAATATCAACTACCATAAAGCTTTTACTGATGCGCAGGTGGAGTCGGAGTTGGTAGAAAAAAAAGAAAAAGCCTGTTAACACTGAAGTGCAGCTGTGACATAATGATGTTTAACATTCAACAAATGTTGAATTAATGCATTTAATTAATGATCATAGTTAAAAGCTCAGCTCTACCTCTGTGGATGCATATATGGATGTATAAAGCCATACCAGCATTTATGAGCGAATTAGCAAATGTGACAGGGATGCAGTCATGTAACGAATATTAATCAATTAATTAACAGTACTACATTCACAAAAGGGGAGAAAATGTGTGTAATTTGTTGCAGGATAAAAATGCTTCAGACAATCCTCCACATTTTTTCATCTTTAAACCCTTTATTCTTTTTCACCTAGAAAGTTTCCCTTTTTAAAAGTTTAAAGTATTTTTTTTATCATGCA
>JAQNCA010000008.1:6337301-6348413 GCA_029783725.1 Acanthurus tractus
TTTTGCTGCTTTACATTCTTTTACTTCTATAGCACAGTTACATCTATTCTGTATATAAAGCAGTACTTTTAATTACACTTCAATGTAGGACTTGTGCAGCAATTTGTGGTAAGATGTTGCATACGGCACCTTTAAAATATCAAAATGGGAATGTTTTGAGGTGAAAAAAACATTTTTTTAACAGTTTTTCAAAATATTACGTCCTATGTTTTACAGCAACACAAATATGGTAGATATTTTCAATACTGCAGATAAGCAAAATGTAACAGGTATGATAACTGTCAATTTTTTATATCACCCTATATTCTGCCCTACAAAATAGTTTCATATTTATTGGCTAAAAGCTCAGAGGATTTTACAATCTGTGCAGCATACAACACTGTCTATCTTACTACGGGGCTGGAAAAATAAAATAACATGAATAAAAAAGGAAGAAACCTCAGGGAGAGCAATGGAGGAGGGAAGGATAGCGTTTCCCAGCCCAGACTGACATGCATTTCTGCAGGTACAACAGTGACAGTAGTAGAATTAGAATATGAAGAAACAGAATAACAATATGCAGCCGGCAATAACAGATTCTCTGGTGGGAGGTGGAAACAAGTTGCAAACACAACAATGACATACAGTACCACATCATTCTGTGCTGATACGGTGAACTTTTAAGCATCCTATTTACACACCCAGCAGATACAAACAATGTTAGCATTTCTTTGAAGACACCCTTTTTGGCTCCATGATGAATGATAAAAGCCAAAATATTCATTTTTTCTGTGTCTGGATCTTTAGCTGCTAAATGCTCCGCTACATTTACCAACCAGTCGCTAACTTGGTGCTGCCATTTGGTGCTGACGAGGTAGTATATGGAGGGTTTTTAGAGGTGTTATCTCTGAAAACAGCTGCTGCCTAACATAACGCTGATTAAAGGAGTGAAGTTGTGGGATGGAAAGCGGAACAATGAGCTGGATGATGCTGAAACCATCTGTAGAGCAGAAGCGAACAGCCGAACTGAGCTAATTCTCTGAGGGTTCATCAATAAGTGTGATGATTAAACAAGAGTAGCCTCTCCTTTTCCTTGTTAAATGTAAAGACATTCGTTTTAAAGTCTTGTATTATCTGCTGTTTGACCTCTGTGTTGTGGTCTTAGCATCAGAGGGCATGAGGGAGGAAACGTGCTCTCCCTTCTCGTCTCTCTCCATTCTTCTCATCATCACTTACTCCCACGCTGTAAACATCACCCTCCAGGTAGTGACACTGATGAGGGGAGCCCCCCCCCCTTTCAAGCCATGGAAGCTAACCAAAACAGGAAACTCTCTGTGTGTGTTAGTGTGTGTGTGTGTATGAGACACAGGAAATCTAAACACCTCAATCCGGCCTTGAAACTATTACTTTTCATTTCAGGGTGTTTTATTGGTACAGAAGTTGGAAAAAAAATGGGACAAAGCCTCTAAATACATTAAAAAGGAGAGAAATAATGAAAAGAGAATAACTGCCCTGCGTCAGAAGTTTGGCTTTTTCTTTTCTCAACCGACAAATTTAGCCCAACAATATTCGGCTTTCTTCCCACAATCTAATCCCCTCTCCCCTCGAGAGTCCTAGATAGGACCTCCACACAGATAATGACTTCTCCTGCCTCTTGTTTCCTCTCTGTTCCAGCAGTTCCTGTGCCAACAGAGGTGGTTTGACCCAAGTCTTGGTCCCTGGCTTCCTTGATACTCCCTGGAAAACCCTGGATAACCAGGCAGGTTTGAAAAGCTCCAGCGTCAGCGGGGGCACAGCCCACCGTGAAGGACTTGTCTTCCACCCAGGTCTCTGAGATGCCATCTGCAGCTATTCGGAGGCAAATCTGCAAATCTTTCTCCGGCACTTCAATGGGATTAATTGTCTCTTTCTCTTTTTCGACCGCTTTCCTCTAATTGTCTTCCTGCCTTTATTTTTTGCTTATTTGGCTGCAGTTTCCTCCGTTATCTGAGCCATGTGGATGCTTATTTCAATGCTCAGGGACTTAACATCTGATTTTGAGCTTAAATTATTTCAGCTCCTGTTTTTTTCCCAATGTTACATTCACAGCAACCCACTACACACACACAAAAACACACACACACGAGAGCAGCAGACGAGAAGTGAAAACCACTCGAATCCTGTCAATTTTCTGCAAAAAAAAAAAAAAAAAAACAGGAACAACAAATAGAGTATCAGAATCAGACACAGTACCTCCTGAAGAAAAGCAATGGCAATTTTCTTCCTTTGTGTTTCTGACAGGCTGCGTACCCAGGAGGGAGAAAGTGAAGGTTTCCCCTTTGGGAGAGAGTTAACAACATGCTGAGGGCTTTTCAAATGGAGGGGAGGCCTGGCATGTGCCACTGTAAACAAGCTGAAATGCTGAGAAGTACAGTGAGTGAGCGGTGCCCCGAGTAAAGCTGCTCCAACATGACACACTGCTTTTGATGTGCCGGCCAAGTTTGTATTCTCAACCGCTACGACACTTTCCCAGTCAGGCGTACCAAAACTCACTCACCCACGCAAGCAAAGTCACACAGGCACACACAAGAAACAGCATGTATCATGAACAAATGCATGCCATGCAGTCACAAAGCACACACAGATAGACATAAACACACACACACACACGCACACACACAACTCCACCCTGCATAATCGCTGCATGGTTGCTCCTTTTCCCTTTAGACCCATCAATCAACACTATTCTCAGTCTTGACTGTTTTGCCGCCGCTGGCCTGGCAGCCCGCTGGCATCCTAACTGAGTGTTTTTCCATGGTGCCACTGGTCCTTGCTGCAGTTTTTTTTTTTTTCCATTTAGGAATGGATGGTGCAGTGCTGTGGCTGTGACACGTTTCATATCACGGCGCTTGGTGGCAAATATTAAAAAGTTGGAGTTAAAAATCTAAGAAAAGTAATCAGAAACATGACAAATAAAGCCACTGGTTGATTCTCCTGATAGAGGAATCCAGCCAATATATCACCATGGCAGGTACCAACCACTCTGGGATTTGTCCAAACTAAACAAGCTAAGGCTAAGAAAACTGCTGGGGGTAGCATTTAATACGTTTTCTCCACCATCTACGCCATCTCCTTCCATCCACATCCAATTCGCCTTCCCTCCGGCAGTGGGTATATAGAAAACTTGCCTCGACCAAAACATGATGAGCCTACAAATCTCCTGTGGCGGACAGAGGGAGATGTCTGGCGTCCTGTGTAGGAGGAGACCAAGATTTGATTACACTCTGTCGCAGAGCGCCTGGATGAAAAACACAGACCTCTGCCAGAGCCAAAATGGCGTCTGGGCATAGCAAACAGGCCTCACACTGTGACTCGGAGTGTAATCTAAAGCCTCGAGATGGATAAACCAAGAGCACAGGCCATTTGAAGATGACACAGTATGAAATATAAAGGTCAAAAATATAAAAAGTACATCTTTCTTTTTTTGCCTACAGCTGGGAGGTCAGAGCCTTTTTATGCAGTCTGTCCTTTGTTTTTACTGAGATGAAAGTTATACACAAGTCGCAGTAAAGTTTATAGATGCATGCATGTAAAATGTGGAAATAGAGGCACATTTTCTGGAAATGCTGTCAATAAAAGTCCTTTCCTGTCATCAGAAATGAAAAGTTGCATCAGTTTACATCATTATGCAATTAATGACAAATTGTATTTTTGTTTACTTGACTAAACATCCCTCATTGGTAAGTTAAACAGGCTTTAATCACACTAACCCCGGGGTTCTTACACCCTTTCCAACGGCAAACTGAAGCACTTTTCAAGCATTTTTAAGGTTCACTTTTTGGCTCCTTGGGCACCTTACTGCTCAGACAAATTACATATTTATATGCACATACCCAAAAATGATGATTTCCCTTCTTCATCACATTAAATTAGACGTAATTGTACCATAAACGACTAAAATTATATTCAGTTATGGTATTTTAGCGAGAGGGGACAAATTAGAAAAAAACAAGTTTTATGTTTTGAAATGTGTCACTGGTTTGTAAGAAGCCTTCACATCCTTTAATTTGTCTTACTGTACTAATAGCACCATATTACATCACCCAGGATCCTTCCTGCAAATCATTACGCCTGTGAATTCACCAGCAACTGTTGCCATTCTGGGAGAATTTCCTACTTTGCTTTTTAAACGGTTCAAAAGTGCAGAATCTCTCAGGGTAAAAAGCCGCAAGTGCTTTTTTTAGACTCTTCATAAGTTGGTTTTGGTCCTCTTTTCAACCAAGATTTGTTTTTCTTTTTGTAAGCTAATGTTCATTAAAGCTGCAACCTCCCAGCATGATATCATCTGCTAGCCTCCCACTCACTGTTCAAACCGAGGGCACACATCAAAAAAGACTGACAGATTCCACTTAGTGCAGAGAGGCAAGCGAGGCTCGAGCGGAGCCGTCTTCATTTTGTACGAAAGGCAAAAGCAATTAGGCTCGCATCGACCTATTTCTTCATCTAAAATTTAGTTTGCAACAGAACACAGTTTTCATCCCTTAAAGCCCCAACGTTCACCAGAAACACTCCGCCATCAAAATGCTGCTGTAGGAAAACTCTGATTAACTTTTTTGTTTTTTTGGAAAAACTGAATATCCATATCACTTCTGGTAAAGATGACTCTGGGTCCACACATCCCTAATCCCTGATATACTGAACATAACACCACAGAAAGACAGACAGACAGACAGAAACAGTGTGTAAATCATTCCTGCCTGCTTGTACAGATCATTTTCTGGCTGCCACCGGCAGTGCTGAGAGCAGTGACCATCTGGTTTCCCTGTGTTTGCTTCTCTTTGGGTTCAGTTTAAGTAGTGCAGCCAGATTTCAGAGGGAGACACCACAGACAGGCCGGCTTTAAATCTCCACATCCAAGCCTGTCATTGACACGTGTGTGTTTGTGTGCGTGTTTGCATCTGTGTTAGTGCCCATCTGTATGTATTTAGATCACAGGATTTAGTGAAAGACCAAATTTAGCTTTAAGGACACCCTCCTTGCTGGTTCGGTCCCACATTCCTGTGAATGAGAATTTACTCATACTTTTGTTCAGATATCAGAAATTTTAAAATAAATGATTTCCACACACTCTGCATGCAGATACTCCGCACACACACCTTAAATCATCACTGCTTTCCACTGTTGGATTGACTTAGTGGGATTAAAATACATCATTTTGGTAATTAAAATAGCAGATGTTTCCTCAGCCAGCCACGCTAGCTGGATTAGCCGGGCTGTAGCGTGGATCCCAGAAAGTGCAGGACAAGGTCAGCCCGCCAACCTGCAGTGTGATGTGATGCCTCTGTCTGACAGCGGATGATACACACACCCAGCTGTTTGGGTGCGGCAAGCGGTAGGGAGGCGGAGAGGGACGGGGGAAGGGAAGGAAGGGAGGGAATGAAAGGGTTAGCCAGAAAAAAGGCCAAGATGGAGGGCAGACACGAGATGAAGCAGAAGAATAAAATTTTATTTCAAGGAGGAAAATTGATGAAGATGAAAGTAAAGGGAGAGAGGGTGGAAGGTGAGTTAGGGTCAGCTGCAAGTCTAGCTGAGGTCGTGTTCTACTGGGAAAATCATGAATAGATCTCCAAAAACATCCATAAATCTTTAGTTGGAGGCCAAGGTCACAATACAGCATCGCTGCTACAGAGGGCTGTTGGGGCAGGGATGCAGCGATGACAGGGGTTCATCCAATGACAAGGTCACTGATTGTAAGAACCTTGACATGATAATAGAGTGTGGAGTAAGTCTGATGAAGAACTCATTGGAATTCATGAAGCTATTGAAGAAATGTCTGTTACACTTAAGCACGACACGACACAACAGCCGCAATCTAAAGAAATGTTATAGCTTATTCACACTGCAGATGACAATGAGATAACTGTCAATGTCATTCTGCGAATCTAAATAAAAACGCGTCTCTATTAAGTGGTACATAGGGGATTACTTATACTGTGCTCACATGCTGTTTCGTTATGTGCACTGCCTGAAGTGCTTCCTGTGAGAGGAACTGAAGATGTACGGCATTTTTGTTATCTCTTCCATCTGATTCATAGTTCAGCTTTCAACAGATACAAGATTATATAACAGAAAGGACTAAAGTAACCTCCATATTTGCTGTAGGCATTAATCATGGTTGGTTTCCTGGGAAAAAAAGAGGACTTTTTTTAAAGGAGTTGAACCTTTTCAAACCTTTGTAAGAGAAGCAGTGAGTGGTATTGACATATATTGTCAATCAAAGAGAATAAGCGACACAAAAAGTGGACAAACGGAAAAAAAAATAGGCAACGGAGAAGGAATTTATGCCACCCGAGTCGTGTCAGGGGGCCTGGTAAGATGGCATTGGCCGTGGAGGTTTAATAATTGGTTGGGCATGACGGAAAGTCGAGAACCTGCCAGCCTGCTGATGATGAGGTCATGGGACTGGGGAGCTGGTGACCAGCCAGTTAGTCATGATCTTGGCTCATCCATCAAAGTTGCGAGGGGAATAAATCAAAACTGACAGCCATCATAGCAGAGGTTGAGCGGCGTGGGGCTTGGCCACATCCGAGCTCTCGGCAATAAGGTGCGCAAGGTTTACAGTGTTTAAAGCTTTCTGAGCCGAGGCCACACGTCTGACTGGGGGAAAGCAGTATTTTACACAGAGCAGTAATTCCAGCAAACAGCAACCGTTAAGATTCTGTTTATTTACTGAGAAAAATTAAGATAAGATTAAGAGGCTGCAGCTCCCCTCTTTTTATAGGTCTTCACCATCTGTCTCCCTCTACATCTGTGAATGGGTGATATTTCTTTTACTTCCTTTCTCCACTACTCTGGTTGCTTTTCGTCTTACGGTCCTGGCTGTGGACTGCTATCCCCAAACTAATTCGGCTGCCCAGTTTTGCAAAACCAAGACAGAAAAAACTCAAGACATAATCGCTACTTTGCAAGGCCCCTTGTGGGAGTTCATCAGCTTCTGAGCACTCAAGTGGAGAATGTATCATTTATAGATGGTGCTTAGGAGGCGTTGAGGTCTCCCAAGGCTGTTAGAGTCTAAACAAAGAAGATGAGGTGCTGGTGTCCCAAAGGACATGTGGCGCCGGCGCCAGCGGTTCATCTGAAGGGAGAGGTGTTGTCTGAAAAAGGTTGAAGGCTCTGTCAGCACAGGCCTGGGCTCGGGAATTGAACTCTCAACCCCATCTGGTAATTTTGTGAAGTATGAAGCGCAATGACTGTTGTGTGTTGCTGACCAAAAATGTCACCCTGCCCTTTCCTCTTGTCAGAAAGAGCCTGTCAGAGTCCTGAGGGCACTAACTAATTACTGTTGCCTGTGCTGGTTAGGGGACGTGAAGGGGGTGTGAAAGCCCCTGTGTGGGTGTGTGATGTCCCTCGAATGTTATGTGTAAAAGTGTTTACGTGTGCGTGTGCACGTATGTGTGTGTGTGTGCGTGTGTACTTCTAAATGACAAAGCGCTGCTTCTGTAAGGTCAGCCTCAACCTGTGTATCAGCCCCTTAGTGAGATGACAAGCAGATGTGCAGCAAAGGAGTCAAGAAAGTAGCTCACATAAGCTTTGAAAGGTAGAGAAAGTGAAAGTAAACAAGGTGTTATGGGGCTTATTTTACCAGGATAACAGAGACTCGAACCCAAACATACAGAAACTTAGAAAAATAATTGCCACCCAGGGGCTTAATGGACTTAAAATTCACTGAAAATAAATTGATAAAAGCAATTTTTTTCAAATCATGAAAAAATGTAGCTGAAGGGAAATTCCAGTATTTTAGGAGTGGCTGCACATCAGATGGTAAAATGTGACAGTAATTATTGATAGGAGTTGGTGGAAAAGTCCCTGGACACTCCTGTGTTTGTGTTGGATTGAGGAAGACAATGAACCCAAAACTGCTTCTGATGTGTTTATGTGAGGGATGAATGATCAATGTTTCTCTGGACAAAAGCTTTGATCACATGTCTGATCTGCCAACCTGGGTCTTATTTCAATATTTCACTCAGTTATGACTATTGGGCATGGGATGTTAGTCACCACCTTTAAATGTAAAGATTGGAAACACAGACTCTGGCAAGAACAAATCATGACCAGAGCAAAGAGAGCAAGTCGCCTCAAGCTTTCCACGAAACTGAAATTACACCCCTTAAAATACATTACATCCCATGAGAGTTACTTAAAATTACATTTCAAACTCTGTCAAATAAAAAAAACAAAACAATCAGGGCTTTATGTTGATCACATTATTACCAAATTCTCCCTGAAATACTTCAGATTGTTGGAACTTTTGGAATCTACACAAGTTCAACATGATATTCTTTGTTTTTGAACAAAGTTTGGCAGCGCGAGATGAGTTTATTTTATTTTGACTGTCCTGTTACCACGGCGATGGAACTGAAGAGGCTGACAGAAGTCACTTGATTTTGAGTTTGACTAAAAACATTCGCGAAAAAGTCCCTCGGAAAGAAGGTCCACATCTGGATTAGGCTGCCAGCTGAGCTAAACAAAGTCTAGTGAAATGTTGCCAAGATCAGTCGTTAAATTACAGACGTATAAATTAACATCTGTAAGCGGTAAAACAAGAATGAAAGGCAGATGATCAATTCTCATTTATAAGGTACTCATTTGTAAAGTAACAATTGAACCAGTTTTTAAGTGAATGATATTGAACAACTTTGCTAACATTAGCTCACTCACATCCATCCCTGTGTTCGAGGAAAAAGAAGAACACTCGAAGTTTATAATAACCACCTTTAACAATAACAGTCACTGCAGGCTGCACCTGCCTCAGTGCTCACACTGTGCTTCAGACCTCTCTGGCAGAAGTATCGAGTCATCAGCAAGTTATCAGCCTATGTGGACAGAGAGCTTCATTAGCACAAACACTGCATGCCAGCTAACGTGGCATAATTTTACACCCCCGCTCAACCCCTGCGTGTGTGTGTGTGTGTGTGTGTGTGTGTGTGTGTGCCCCTGTGAGTGTGTATCATGGTGCATCTTTAGATGTTTCTCTAAATGTCTGTGTGGGTAGGGATGAAGTGAAGTGGATGGATCTCAACCACCTTAACAGTGTATCTATATATGTGGATAAAAAAGTTCCAACTCAGTTTTAGCCTTGAATAAATCTTAAAAATTAATTCAAACTGTAGCGCAGACTACATGATGCAAAGAGCTGCAGGTTACAGAGACTTTTTACTGGACTTCCTTTTTTTCAACACATAATTTATGCAGAGTGAAATGTTTGACTGTGACTCACTCTGTGTTGGTGTGCGAGGCTACTGTATGTGGTACTTGAGTTGGCAAAACCAGGATAATTTAGAAGTGTTTGTGTTTGTGTGCTGCAGGAGGAAAAGCCATGCTAGTCAGCAGAACAGGGCTGTGGCTTAGTGTTCGGCCCGCAATGTGCTTTAATGGGTCCTCCACACATAGAGCCTCCCTGGTGAGAAGGATGCTAATTATTGTACAGCACCTTGCCACACTTTTCCTGCTGCTCCCCCTCTCTCACACACAACCGCACCTGCACACAGATCTACATGTGCATTTTTTGCACACATCAACATACAAAGAGGTGCACACAAACAGTGAGGAAACGTGCAAAGATCCATGTGAGTAAGAAGATGGAGTGCAAATGCAACCACAAGCAAATATGCTCACACTTAACTAGGTATGCACATGAATTCAGAGATGCACACACACGTAAAAAAAACAATAGAAGGCACATTTTTGCCTTCAGCCCACTCTTTTCAGTCCCATATCACTGTAAGCTTCTATTTCCTCCTGTCTTTACAAACATAACCTCTTCTTTTTCTTCTCTCTCCGCCTTCTTTGTTCCTCCACATATTTGCCAATCCTCTCACCTTCCCCGCCCTGTCTCCGACATTAAAACTCCTGCTTCTTTCCCGCTGTTTGCCTCCTGGAACTAACTCTTTGACCCGTCACGTAAACATCACCTCATCACCCTGACCCCTGACACGGTTCCCAGATTATCTGAGTTCACAGGTCTCGTCCGCGCATTGATCCGGAGGGAAGCGGATCAACATCCTCAGTCCTGTTAGCTTCCTCTCTCCGCAATGACTTTGCCTTGAAGTCGAACCAAGTAAGCATTAAAAGCTTCTTATTCAAATGGATGCAGTCAGGCACACCATGCAGGCTTGTATGGATATATATGTATGCATGCATACTATATGTAACTGTTTAAGCAACTGTGTGTGTGTGTGTGTGTGTGCGTGCATATCATGTGCCCATCTGAGCGTTTGTAAGTGTGTGCGTTAGAGAGAGATACACTCACGCACACATTAATGCGATGCAGAAAGCAGTATGGGCCTTTAAGAGAGGGTATGGGTGAGTGTGTGCCGTCCACGACTGCAATCAATTACAAAGCGTTGGGGCTGCATGTTCTAATCAGAGGCATAAATGTCAGCTCCTTTCCCCCATACACGCCTCCATTTGCATCCATTAATGCAGCGGGAGAAAGAAAGAGTGTGAGAGCAAGTGAGGGAGAGGGAGAGGGAGAGGGAGAGGGAGAGAGAGAGAGAGAGAGGAGCTGTCGTGTGCTTCATATGGAGGAGGTGTGAGCAGGCAGGATGTTGAAAAAAAATCTGGCAGAATAAGAGACGGTGAAGCAGTATAACCAGTGATGATCCTCAAAGGAGGAGGTACACTTTATAGCGAGAGCCTACTCAGAAAGAGAACAACATTAAAAAAAAAAAAAAAAAAAGATTTTCTGAGTTTAATGTAGAAGGACATGAACAGTCTGCATGGAGCACCGACCTCAATCTCATTCAAGAAAATGTGAACCAGGCATCACAAATTCAATTTACAGATCGTCGTTCACAAGCAGGTCGCAAATGATGATGGCGTCACGTTTTTACAAATGATTGTTGCTCGCAAGTTGTTAAGTTGTAGATAAATTTGTGAGTGAGTTTATGAGTCCCAAAGGCGTCTTGTCTGCCTTGTGAATGAGTCACAAGTTTGGCATTTGCTTTGATATGAGAGAAATTGATATAATGTTGCTAATAACAACGTGTGTTATGAATGTGGTCTTATCCCTCAAGAAAAGTGCACCACTTCATTAATGCTCTGTCACTAAATTGGGGCAAATCTCCGGGGCAAGCCAAACTATCCAGATTTGGT